>VZRW01009917.1:0-47965 GCA_013398125.1 Aegotheles bennettii | reverse complement strand
CTTTTTAAAAAAAATTTTTGTTTCTGCAATTGCATACTTGGCCTATAAATGTTAACTGATGTGCTTACTTTTACTGTCTGTAAATGTACTATTTTCTATATAATAGTTTCTAATGGAAGAATGAGAACACCACCTTTTCTCATAAAAAACAGAAGGAACTATGTACCAAAAATTGCTTAGGTGCCTCCTTTATGGAGGAAAAAAAGTGGACAGCCATTTCTCTTAATTCAAAGCTGGGAAGCCACTGGTACTGGTACCTCACGTTCTTCCCTATTAATCACTGCAATACAAATGGTAGCCTACTCCTCCCCATCCTCTGGGTAGAGAAAGACATCTTCAAATTGACTGGCTGGCCTGCAATAGCTTGGACAACAGCAATGTAGTTAACAAGATGCTGGGCAAGTCTCCATTAGTTTGTTAAAGGCCACCCATGAGCAAAAGACTACTTTCAATATGAGAGAAGCTTAGAAGCAGCTCTGATAAGCATCCAGGAACATGCAGACCCTCTGCTTCCAGGAAACAGTATTTTACCTTGATTACAGCTATAGTTGTTGTAGGATATTTGGTGTTCCATCTTCAGGATACTAACTCTTACATCTGGAGATGAACTTACTGTTAATTTTGTAGGAAACATGGAACTAGGAATTGGTACTAGACAAATAAACAGAAATAAAGCAACAATGTTTGTTGTCAGGATAGGGCATGCAATCATGTAGTGTTTCTGGTTTAGACCAGAAGCACTGTTAGAAAAAATCAGAACTACCGGTACTGTCCATGCTACCAAACTGGCTAATAAAGAAAACAGCATCACATTATTTCCTTGTCAACCTGTTTCAGTTTTAACCTAGTGTGTCAGGATCCATATATATACATATATATATAATGGTGCTGCACATATATGCACATATCTTTCTATAGCCCTAATGGTGGACAGTGCCCCATGTCCCTTTGAGTGGTGCAATATGCTGATGGCAACATGGCTGTTGCCCTTTGTGCTGCTTCACAGCAGGGGAGGAGACCATTTCCTCCAGGTGACTTCCAGCCTTGTGGGGCTGCTGGTGCCTCGTGGCCCCTGCCCAAACCAACACAGCCCTTGTTAAGTCACCTCACAGGTCTGAGTTAGATGAGACCTGCAGCCTCCTTCCTGACTGAGATGTGATGCACAGACCAAATTACCTTTTGCTGCCTCCCCTGAAGTCAAAGTTCAGCTTTCTCCAGCAGCATCAGCCAGCAGGAAGCCTAGATAATAGTTTGACATGGTAGGCGTCAGCACAAAGAAATGTGCTTCTGCCTCGATATGGAGCCTTGTACAGGTTTTCTAATATATTTTCAGAAAGTTTCCAAATGAAGCAGATACAGCAGAAACTGATGAAAATTTGATTTTGCTTGCAGCAGGGGAAAGGGAAGAGGAAGAGGTGCTTCAGAGAAGAAGATCCTTCAGGAAGAATGTTTGCAGGTAGTCACCTGCTCTAGTTTTACCTTTCATGTTGGATGTCATCTTTTACTAAATTGCCAAGATTTTAATTCACATCAGTGGGAGATTTGGAGCACTCAAACTTCAGGAAATCAGTGTGTATTTGGGGGGCCTAAATCTGAACTTAGAATAATAGTTTTGTGTTTTTTCATACCACTGGTAAAATGTAAATTTCCTTGGTGCAACGTTCACCTATTATCGCTGAATCAAAGAGCAGCCTCAGTTCCTGCTGGCATCGTATTTAACAAAAAAATAAAAATCTCTTCCATTGCAGACATACATTGCTATGTGAGTGGATGATGCTGCCTTGATGTTCGTGTCTCACATCCGTGTTGATTAGTTGCCCTATTTTAGGACTGTTTTCATTAGGCAATAATCTAGTAAAATCATTAGTGTGCAATCAAAAGTAGGCCTTTAAGAATTAAACATACAAAACACATGATTAAAGTAAAGAAGGTCTATAGAAATGGGGAAAACCATGTGAACTAGGTGAGACACCATGGTTTGAGGCAGACGAGCTTCACTGGGGATAAATGACAGGGCTGAAGTGCACAAGTGAAAATAATCAGAACTTCTGTGTAAAGTGACACTGATGTATTCTGAATGTGACATTACATTGCACAGTGCTATGCTTGCTCCAAAAAGCCTCTTTAATTATACTTGCTCAAGCCTTAAAATCACGAAACTCAAGTGCGGTAGAGGTGAGTACCATTTAAGCAACATAAATCATGTTACTGAAGATGTGGTGCAAATGGGAAGTTTATCTCCTAGATAATTTACCTGTGATATTTAATTATCTATGGGTCTATTTGAGGCTAACAGTGGGAAGGCCTGAAGGAGGGGAGTCTAAAAGTTGTTATTAAAATGATTGTCCTTTTAAAATATTTCTTTCTGCTTTATCTTTCCTTTCTAATGCTTATTTAGTAAATTACTTATTTTTTTATTTTATTTTTTTTTGCTTTAGAAGAACATTGCATAATACAGTGGCAATAAAATGATGAGATGTGACACCCCTTTGCTTCATAAGACTCTACAGCTGTTGCTCCTAAGATAGTTTTCATCTTTTGAGGGAGGCTTCTGCTGCTTTTCTTTCATTTACTGGTAAATACATAAGCACATGAGCCAGTTACCTGCTCTTCCCATGTTATTGTCAAGGGTAGCAACCTGTTCTGGAAATCTCTTCCTAATTATTAGCTCTTCCCAAGAATCTGCAAATGAGGGCAACACTTGCTAACTGATGTCCAAGTCAAACAGTCCCCAGGGAGCAGGGGCACTTCACATGGGGCCAAGAAGGCAGGGCCGAGGGTACTTTGGAGGTTTTGCCATAGGGGTGGGGATAGCAGCATGTCAGCTGTCCATTGCGATTTGGCAGGCAAAAATTACTTTGGCAGTTTTGTCCTCTTCTTCCCATTGCCTGTCAGAAAGGAGACCCATCCCCTCAGGCATCACTAGAAACATCCTACGCTCGGATACAGATAAACAGGGGAAGTGTGCAAGCCAAAACTTAGTTCCTGAATTAAATGAGAAAAATCTGCTCGTGATGGCTTGAGTGTCCTGGAGAGTGCAACCTGGGCCTTTGTTGGCTTTGTAAACTTCTGGCCTATCTAATTAAGCTAAAAATAACTCTTTCCTTAAGAGCTTTTCTCTCAGTTTTCTTTTCAGGACTTAGCACCAAATAAGGTATCTTAAGAAAAAAATACCAAAATGGGGAAAAATTTCAAGCAGAAAAACTGCAAATCCCTCTTGAGCTGCGACCACATACAGTCGCATGTTCTCAGCTGTTCTGGAATCCCTTCCCTGCAAAGTGTGCTGCCTGCTTTAGTGCAGATGTTTTCTTCCTTTTAGATGGTACTCAGTAGACCTCTGAAGAATGATTTTAGATCTGACATTGCCTCAGCTGCCAGTTTTCTTTCATACCCTCCTATGCTTCTCCTATGCCAGGTGTTCCCAACGGAATTGGGTTTATTGGTGTAAGGCTGGAAGGACTTCACTGTGCTGTAAAAAGTGCTTTGGTACTTCACAGCCAGGCTTTCTGGGATTCTTCTGGCTGGGTTGCCCTCTTCAGATGCCTCCTTGGTTGTTCTGCAACTCTCTTCCTTCCACCAATCTTCTTTGTAAAGGCAGCATCAACTCACGTCTGTGCAGCCAAGCTCTAAAAATTCATTGCTGTTTCGAGGAACAGTCAAACTACCATTGTCTTTAGCAAAGCTCATTGTTTGCTTAGGAAAGTTCAAGGACTGGGTCTGTAGATTTAGAGCCATGTTAGCTTTGCAAAACATGTTTTGCAGTTATGGAGAGATTCAGAAATATCACAAATGATGATTTGTCAAGCAAAAAGGAGCTGGGTTCCTTAAATTATTAGCAACAAAAATCTGTGATTGGCTCAAGTATTTATTGAGAGAAAAGCATGAATGAAAAAAATGAAGCAATATTAGTTCTAAACTGTTTCCTTGGCAGATTCATAAAAAGATTAAAAAATTGTAACGTTAGTGGCAAAGTTTTAGAAAATAATCATGAACAAAAATAAGATCTTGAAAAGTAAGTGAAATGTGAGGAAAGAAATGCCCTGCCACATTTACCACATACAGAGGATGTGTTTGTCAAAGGCCTCTAGACCTATGTTCTCAAAAAGACCTGGATGTATGTGCCATGATTTACTATTAATGAACAAGAATGTGGTATTTCAAGTGTATTATGTGATGTAGAGGTAGATGTTTTGTTCAAAATTAAATGAATGTTCTCCCTGCCACCGCTCAGAAGGTAGAGTAACTGAACTGCTTGCTCCCACTTGCCTTTACAGTGATACTCATGATGAGGCACCTCTTGCACAGAGAGGGAAAAAACAAAACTCTTTCCTGAATGTCTACTTTTGTAAAGCATCGGCTTTGCTTGTCACTCAGTGACAGCTGTTAAAAACTCAGGAAAACCATTTTGCATGATCAACATCACAGGATGCATCTCCATGAGTGGCTTTGTGATCAATGTATGATATTTTTAAAAAGTTATTTTTATTTTATTTTATTTAGCTGCAAACCCTCTCTGCACCCACAGCTGAAGTATTGTGCAGCACAATAACGCACAAGAAATGGTTTCTCTCCTGGAAAACCAACAGTTCATGTTAGCTGAGAAACCTGGAGCCATGCATAAGCACTTATGCTCACTCAGTCTCTCTCACTTTTTTTTTTTAATATATTTATGCTCTTATAGTGCCAAAGAAAAAATTCAGTCAGAGCTGAGTCTCCGCACAAAATACAAAAATACAAGAGGTTTGCTGAAGTCTCCTGCTGTGCAGGGAAGAAGCGTCAGCTGATTGATCCACCATGTCATTTTACCTTCTCCCAAGATTTCACAGCCTCAAACATCTTTGTCTGTAAAGATACTAAAGCAGGTGTAAATATGATTGAGGTTTTACACTGGGAGAGAAAATAAAATGTAAGCTTTAAGAGGAGGACGTGTGTGTCTGGAAGAAGCAGTAGCCAGATTCATAGATGTCGTTTCTGGATCTGAGAACATACTTGCATTTTGTGATTTTGGAGACTGGGGAGTGAGAGGCTTTGAACATCTTCCCCTCTTCTTCTGATGAGTCTCAATTTACCACATTTATGGTCTTGGGGTTTTTTTGGAAAATGCTCACTGCTGTGTATGTTGCACATGCCACACCTCATCCTTGCAGCCACAACCCTTTGTACTTGGCGTTTGCAGATGGATGGCTTTTTCCATCATACATCATGTCTATGACAGCAGACTGATGATCTACAACTCCAAGCACTGTAGCTCTGATGATGTGGCTGTGGCTGTAGTAATAATGTGGGCCTACTCCAGGGACAGCAATGCTGCATAGGGTTTTTTTAAAGGTGAAGTGAAAGGCTTAAATCCCTTCTTGTTTCACATCTGCCTCCTTCCCCAAAGGTGTTTCAAGTCCCAGATCAATGGAAAAAAAAATAATCCATCTTCTGCGGACATATCATCACTGGTGTGAGAGAGCTCACTAATTTAGATGCCGGATGAGATATCACAAAATCAAGCTTTGTAAATACAGAATTGGGCAGAAATGCAAAGGAAAGTACAACTTTTGGATCTCTTACCCTGGCAGGTAAATATTGTCATATTAGAAGCAGAACAAACTTCCCTTCTGTGTAGCTGCATTTTGATTGACTTGCAGTTTTTCCATAGGCTCATATCTCTAGTCTTCCTTAAAACTTCAGCTCCTGGAGGCAAGTGAGCTTGTTAAATCTCATCTTTCCTAAGTAAATGAACATTACTTTCTTTGAAAGGAAGTGTAAACTCTTCAAATCATTACAACAGTTACCCATGGACATTCAGAAAGAAAAAGCTCAAGGAAAGAACTCACATTTTATTATTATCATATTTCTTGGGTTTATACCATTCCACTGATTTAGGGTTGAGTCATGATGCTTGATTTCTTGGGAGCAGCCACAGTACTTAATTTAGGTCCTCACCTGGCAGTTGCTCTCTGTCTCACTGCAGGCTAGCAGCTGGTGGTGCCAAGCCAGAAGCCAAACTCCTTTCTCACCATCTTCCAAGTGCATTAACCAGAAATATAATGCCTGCTTTTAACAGGCTGGATTGCCCCAGCTCTGGGGCTGCCTGTTTGCATGCAGACCCCAACCCTGCTGCTGTCCCTGCCAGCCAGGCTACGCTTGCAGCCATGGGAAACTGTGCCTTCGCCCAAAGCCCAGGTCAGTGAAAGGAGAAGACACTTACTGACATCAGCAAGATTCAGCTCAAGCCCAAGCCTCATGCATTGCAGGAAAATTGGGAGTACTGCCTGCACACCCTAGTGTGCAAGTAAAGTTGCTCCATCTTTTTATTGGGAAAGGAAACAAAAAACACACCTGCAGACATATCTACTAGTATTAATTAAGCTACAACTGTTTGCAGAGGATCTTACGCACATGTGGCACTGAAAAGGAAAAAGCACTGCAGGTGACCTGACCCCCAGTTCTGGCTGAAGGAGGAGCTCCTTGCATGTCCTATACACAAGCTCCTTCCTTTGCTAAACTGCTGTCTTAATACTGTAGTAGTAGTACAGAAAAGTTCCAAGATAGAGTTTACTTGCCCATATGAAGCAAATTCCATCTTGTGGTGACTTACTTCAATAAACAGGGAGTATTCACCAAACACCATTGCATTGCTAGGTTGCATATGGTCAAGATGAAACATGCTGTGTTGTGTGCTGGCTCCAGAGGGGTCGGCTTTCTTCTGATCCAGCTGTTTAGCAGCCCCAAGGCTGCTTCCCTGTTGCCCACAGCTGGTGGAGGTCGAGCCTTGTCCAAAAAGTCCATGCACACCCTCAGAGAGTACTTTGGGATTTATAGCAGCTATATTCTTTCTCTGTGCCATCTGAGAAGGGGACAGAAAGACCAGGAAATGCCCTAGTCTGGCAGCAGTCCCCAAGTGCATGTTGCAAGCCAGGCATGAGGAGGACCAGCTGTTGGGCTGTCTCTCTCCATCCCTTGAGAAAACCCAGTTGGGAACAAAGGACAGAGTAGAGTGGCTTGACAATTCCCATCACTACTGACCCTGCTGCAGCAAAAACTCTGCCCCATCACTGAGATGCTCTTACCTGAGTAGTTTCTAGCCTTCTTATATAGTCTGTTCTTTCTGGGGTGTCTTGTCCTACTCATAAACCTTTCAGGTGAGAGGAGATCCTCAGTGGGTCATGATCATCCTTTGTCACCTTTGCTGCTTTCCTGTGAGCTCTTCCCAATTAATCTTTAAAAAAAATACGCCCCGCACCAAATACAGTGTGCCATTGCCTCTATGCTGAAGGAGAGCAGCGTAATTAGCATAATAATCTCACCTGGTTTTCCCACAGCTCTGCTATTAACCGTTTTATTGATGAGGCACCTTGTCAGGCTGGCAGCATGCAAATCCAGTCTTCTCCCAAGCACAGGTTGACATAGGGTTTGACTGGCCCGCTGTTCGGTCATTTTTAGGAGTTCCTGGTAAGTACCACTTTGCAGGCACAGTCCAGTCCCTACCTTCAGGTAGACCTTGGCTTCAGAGCATGATGTGGAAAGTATTGTAACCTGGGAAAAGCCTGGGGGAGCCCCTGTCCCAAAGAGTATCAGGGCAGTGGGTGACTCCAAGAGGAGCTGCTGGCCCTGCTCCAGCCAGGGGCAGGATGGCCACGTTGGATGCTACCCCTGGCAAACCCAGCAGCTGTAGCAATGCTCCCCTGGTGTGCCTCTGGGGCAACAAGGCTGCAAGGCATGACAGCTGCAAAAAACTTGCCACCTCTGGCTGCTGGCAGAGAAGTTGACTTTGAAATGGCAACATCTGGAATGAGAGTTCACACACTTCACAAAGTGCTGCTGCCGGTGGCTGTGGCACGCAGCAAAGCCCAGATAGGCCGGCTGGATGGTGCATCTGTCAAAGAGCGGTGCTGCTGGCTTGTGTTGCTTTCAGGGTTTTAACAGTGACCTCTAGATCCTATAGCAAAACAACACTTCCTAGCATTTTCTCTTGTCATGCTACAGTGGTGCATTTCATTATTCTCCATGCAGAGCATTGACTCTATTGAAGCTCAGGACATTTCTTCAATTTATCTCCCAAACACCACCTTATACTTCAATCCTGTCTGTCTCAATATTTGCATATCCTCCTTGGTTTGAATGGTACCTAAACAGGGGCTTGCTCTTAAAGGCAAGGACAGATTTGCATGTCTGACTATGCCAAGAGCTGCTAATAAAAATACCAATGAGCATGGGGGAATAAACTCACCACCTGTGGAGTTGTGTTTGGCATCCTCATCAGCCTAATAAAGAATCATTCATGTTTAATTACTACATCTGATTGTTTAATTACAGTTATTTTATATGCCAACTTGTAGCTTTGTCTTGGCTTTAGACATTATCTGCTACCTTACTGTTTTTGAATAGTGAATTATACTATAATAGAAAATTATTTTAGTCAAATAATTAGAACTAGGCCTTTAAATTGTAATCAGGATTTTTTAAAAAATTTGTTCATAAATCCCTTTCTATTTGCTGTTGATGTACAGATTTAAATCTAGGCTTTTTTTCTGTGCAACAATGATTATATGAATAACTCTCAAATGCTCTTGCAGGCCACAGAGTAGCCTCATCTTCTCACTGAAGTTTTATCAAATTAAGTTTACTTTGTTTAAATGCCAATTCATTTTAACCACTACAAGATTTTTTTTTGTAGAGGCTTAACTTGGCATAAAATTAGTTTATTGCAGGTTCACTTAGTTGGGCAATGTTCTGAATTCAAATCAATACAAATCTGTCCTAAACTTCAATAAGATGGTCTGCTTGCACCTGCTTAGCTACATGAATGAAAAGGAAACCAGGAATAACCCTCTGCTTCTTCAGCTGTTCCTTTTTGGGTGCTCTCATCCTGCAATTAAATGGTGAGGAGGTACCTACCAGCTCGGAGCCCTGGGACAGCCCCTTACCTTGGTAGATGGTGGGTTTCTCTCTGTGAGAAGGTCTCCCTAAACCTAATTCCCAGGGCAGGTGTTGATGGCCTCTCCAGGTTAATGCTGGATCTGTTCTGGGCGAACAGCTCCATTGCATGTTTCCCAACAGCAGCCTAGTTATGAACTGCCTGCCCGCATATCAATTACTTCTCAATAGGGCAAGCTCCTGTATCACTAATGTGCTAAGGACTTCTTCCAGAAGCAATGAAATGCATCCAGGTCATCTGACAGTCCTTTCTTCGTGTTTTTGTAAACTGTACTGTGATCCCTGCAGCACAGACACTGCCCTACTGCAAGCAGTCCCCAGCTCTGCTCTTTGCTTTCTGAGCAGGACAAGGTGTGTCGGCCTTGCTCTGAGTCCCCCTGGTTTCGCTTCTGACCTCATGTCCTGGTGCATGTAGGCTCCCTGCCCCCAGACTCCCGTCCATGGGAGCATGCTATGCCCCATCTTGCTGGTATGTGCACATTTGTCCTTTATGATCTTTGTATGCTAAACTGTCTGGCATTTGGTCAGTCACTGCTCCTGGGGCGCTGGTCCCTGACAAATGTATGTAGATGCAGCTGAAGAGATACTCAGGCCGTTTAAGGTCTACAGCAAAACCATCTACCCTTTCTATCGTCTTTGCCTTCAACCTGATGATCTTCCAAGTCTTCGTCCCAATAACCAACGTCCTCAGGCATGTTCCAGTTCCCTCTTCCCTTGGAGACCAACATTCCCCATTGTGACACCATCTTCTCTGCCCCAGAACCACATAACCATGCACTGCTCCTTCCCTCCCATGTCCAAAAATAAAAACTAGGTGACTGCAATTGCCAAACATGGCTTTGCCTCTGCCCAGCTCACCAGGAAGCAAATTCCTTGATGCTTAAATTCCTCTCTTAGAGGAGTAAAGACAAATTGTTCTTTGTATGGCCAGGCAGCTACGATGGCAAAGACTGCACTGATCCTCCTCAGACCAGGCAGCAATGAAGCATTGCAGCACAGGGAAATGTGCCCATCACAGGTGGTGCTCTGACTTCCAACATTCACATCTCCTAATTTTAGGCACTAGAGTAATTTCTTTACTTGGGTCACTTCTATGTGGCCAACATAGATATAGGAGGAGGAGGGCCCCCCTTTTACTCCCGATTTTATTCGTGCTTTGTTGATGCCTAAATCTGTCTTTGAGCTGGTTGCCCAGCTGCTCTGCCCACCCAGAAGAGAGGTGACTTTCTTAGACTAGTCTAACTACATTGTTTAAAAGGAGAAAACTTTAGGATGCTAGCAACTGTTGCTCAGAATTTAGAGAAAAAATACAGACAAGGCATTTATCAAATCAAATAAAGAATGAATAAATTCAGGGCACTGCACTGTGTGAGAGTTCTCCATAAGAAACAAAGGACAAAAATAAGATAAGTGAGCCAAAGAACTGCAGGGGAGTTTAATGCTAGTTATTTACCTGCTTGGAGGCACTAAGGGATTTCCCTTTGGATGCATCTTGAGCTCATTCCCAGGAAATTCTTCCCTTGCTTTTACCACTGCCTTGCCTTTCCCCTTCTCACCTCATACAGCTAAGAAATTACATGCCACCTGAGTGCTTTTTTTCTGGATAATTTCAGCTACTTCTTGCTCAGTTAAGATTTTTTAAAAGATCAGGCTCATGTACTCAAATCAGTTTAAAGTGTTTTGCAAGAATGTGACACAGGAGTACTAAATCATTATGCATCATTTGACCAGACATGAAAATAATCCACATTCATAACTACTTTCTTAAAATGACCAGTATAATTATTCATATGTGGAAAAAGAAAGTAGGAAACAACTACTATTTCTGTAGACAACGAGCATCTTACTGAGACAAGGCTACAGCAAAGCAGGCAATTTTCAGTTCTTTTTCAGCAAGGTTTCTACAGCCTTTCTTGCCTTTGCACTCATAGAAAGCCAATTTTCCATATCCCTACTAAACACAAAATGGAGCAAGATTTTAAAGATATAGCTCTATGCCATCTGACTGTAGCAGACTAAAAGAAAAATGAAGTTCAGCACTTAACTGATCTCTTTGCAATATTTCAGGGTAAATTAAAAATCAAAAAGTCAAGAGGTTTAATACGTCAGTGGGCCTTTTGTCAGAGCCATCACTTTGAAGCCTAAATGGGAACTGTGCTCCTTTTAAAAAACAAAACCAAACGTGTGCAGCTGCTGCTCTGTTTCCCAATTCAGGCCCTTCATCTTTGTATTTCTTTCATAATAAAATTAGTAAAATATTCTGGCTACTGTTCTACTTATTCTCAGAGCAGAAAACCTCCGTTTCATAGAACAGCTACCTGTTTATTAGGACAGCTATTCCTCATTATCTGCATCAAGGTAAAGCCTGGTAATCTCCCACTCTGCCTCCTTCCACTGAGCAAAACTGTATCTGCTGCCTGCAAGTTGTTTATTTTGCCTGGCCCTCAGCAAATAATTTTTTCTTTTGCCATCTCAATTTGTGTTTGTAAAACAGGAAAGATAATAAATGATAATACTTGCCTTCTTCACAGAAATGTAGTGAAGATTAATTAGTTCTTGCTTATACAAAGATTGGCAATAGTGATCTGCAGGTTTGCAAAACATCCGAGTGATTGCTATCGCTGCCACACTTGACAAAGAAGCACAGTCAAGGACAGGAGTTGGTGCCACTGCAATCATTTACAGGACTGATGATATATGTGGCCTTGAAGAAAACTGCCCCAAACCACCTACATCTGCAACTAAAACCAGGAGGAAATGCAGATCGGGACAGTCGGAAGCTGAGTTTGCAGAGCATGTTCGCAGGAGAGCACTGTCGCAGCCCTGTTCAGCAAAAGCAGTTGTAAGGGGGTGGTTTTGTCTCGTTGGAGCCTGCAAGTGCAATCATGTGCTATTAGCATATGATGAGAGGAAGGATGACCAGGTATCATGAAGAAGCTTGCCACCCTGCAGAGTCCATGTTGCCTTAGCCCCATCACAAAGGCCACAGACACTGGGTTCAGCCAGCACAGGACTGGTACTCTGAATGCGGGCCTGAGGCAGAATTTGGATGCTGAAGCTCAAAATTTGCTCTGAACAACACTGAGAGGAGCCAACTGGCTCTGAAGGTGCTTCCCAGTGCCTGATGGGCTGCTCCTCGCCCAGCTGCATGCCCCTGAGTCTCACCCAGGCAGTGTGGGATGGTGTGGACCTCATGTCAGAGCCCACCTCAAGTAAGGTTCTCCATTACCCACCAGTGGGTACCCCACGCCTCCCACCACAAACCCTTTAGCCTGCTGGAAAAGACGCACTGATAAGCAATCCAAATTGCTTATTCAGTAACCTCCTAGATAGTGTTAAACCATCTCCTCTTGAATTTTGCTATGGATGCAGTGATGGACTTACCCTCTCCTACTCGTGTACGCCTTCCCTGCCAGTTGCTGTGTACGTGTATTGTGCTACGGCAAATTGACACCAGCAAATCGACACCTTTGGCGCTCAGCATGCTGTGTTAGTAGATACTTGCAGGCTGTCCAGTCAGCAGGTTAGGCTATTTTCATAGTGATGCATCTGCAGCAAAATGTGTTTTTCCCCACAGCTGCCAAATTTGTTCTCATAGGTGCTTTTGAGCATGGCCTGCTTTCAATCTGAGTTTGTTGTAGGTGGGGCTGTCTGTACAAAATGATGGGAGGCTGTGCTGGCCTGCATGCCTCGTCCTCCTCCTTCCCCTCATTCCCTACAGATTTCCATAGGCTCTGGCTGTTGCTTTTCACCTTCCTCAGCAGTTCCTTACACCTTGACAGCCACCCCGGCCCTCCTGTGCCTGCAGCAAGGAAGAGACATGGCATGTTCAAACACAATGATGCAGCGAACAGGGAATTCCCCCTGGGCAAAGTGGGATCTGTGGCTGGTGATGGCAGTGACCAGCAGCCAGTGGCAGCTGAGCCTGGGTGTTGCAGGTTGCTAGGATTTTTGTAGCTGAAGCTTTGTTCCTCCTGCGGCTGAAGCAGTGCAGGTGACCAGCTGGAGCTAGCTGTGGGAGATGCTGGTTCTTGCATAACTTGTGACTGCTTTTGTCAAATCATCTGGTCACACCTGGAGAGGATTTTGAGGGTGATTTTTCTGCTTTGGCAGAGACCAAAACACTTGGTCAAGGAGAGGTGAATTTATCAGAATGTGTTTGAGATCTGGGACAGCAATACCACAGTTACCATGTTGACCAGCAAGATTCTTGAATGACTGGGTATTACAGGGTCCGTTGAATCCCAGAATCTTACTTTCTGCTTCTTTACTTACAGCCCTTACTGCATGGCTACATTTTTGTGCTGGTCCTCTTCAGCAGTCTGCTTGCTCCTATGTTAGCCTTGTTTCTTCTGCACATCTCCCTGTAGGTACAGACAACAGCCATCTGAATGAAAAATGCAGCCAGCGCCGACTGTTCAGTAACTCCTTTCATGCTGCAACAAAAGCAGCACTGATAAAACTTCCCTGTTCTGGAAAGATTTTTAACATCAGAGGGTCAGTTACTATGGTGGACAGTTATGCCATATGGTCAAAGTCTACAGGTTAGACTGTGCAATGCATGCCATGTGATTTCAGGCTATAGACATCCATTTAGTGGTGTGAGCTTAAAGGAAGGCTGCATTTGGGGCAATTTGCATTGCAAAATATACACAGGTGATGGTGCAATATGACAAGAAATTTTATTGCTGAGATTAGAATTGACACTTACAGTCTAAATTGTGATCATGTTTGTCTGAGAAATAATGGTACCCTGGAAAAAATTACTAAACATCTGATAATTTAATATTGACTATGTCCAGTAAATATCCCTTTAGTTTCCTATTTCCAGCTAAAATCAATTTTCTTATCAGAGGAAATTTGATCAGAACTGCATTGACAGTGCAGTAGCAGCGATATTACATGGCTTGAGGATATGTGTTGTGCCTTTGAATCTCTACAGGAAAGCCAGTCAGGAGGGGATGATGATGGCTTGTGGTAGAAGCTCTGCAAGAAATAATAACGCCTCCTTGGTTTCAGAAAGGAGTTATTTTTATGTATTTCTTCTGTCAATCAGAGAAGTCCTTTCCTCATTTTGAAAGAACAGGCAGTCTGTGTTTTATGCCTCTGAAACTCTTAGGATGCTTTTGGTTGAACCCTGTGCTAATTATGATTGTTGCTATTTTGATTTCTTAAAAAAAGTCCAGAAGTAGAGACAAATGCTACAGTGCCATTAGTTTTGGTATTATAAACTATGTTAACAAGACTAATCTCTGTCCTCCCATGTTTCTGCCCTGCCCAGTGTGAGAGATAGCCCCTTTCTCCTTCCCCTCCCACTTCCATCTATTCCTGCTAGATCAGCTTTTTCCATCACAGGTGGAGCAGCTCACCCATTCCAGCTCTGTATGGTTTCTGGTTTGCCCTTCACCAGTCATTTTGCAATATCACCTTCCTCGTTCTTCTACTACCATCACATTAAATGTTTGCTGCTTCACAGTGCCTGTTAACTATATGGTTTGCTACTAATATCTGGCTCTGAATGGAGACATCTTACTTGAATTATTCCCAGCACCACCTGCTGCCTTTCTTTATTTTCATTTCTAGAAAGGGTTTTGCTATATCTGAGGAGTAGGGGAGGAATCTGGATATGGTTGACATAAAGCCCAGAAAACATTTGTCTGTTTGTCTTATGCACTAATTAGCGTAGTCTTGGTCAAAAGTGTTCTGAACTTTCATTTATTTATTTTACTCATTTCTATAGCTTCTATCACCATGACAGCAATGTGCTTCAACGGCAGGAAATTAAAACACATAACACAGGCAGCTAATCAAATGCAGAAGCAAACAGAGGAATTTTGCACAGAGCCCTCAGTGTCATTATGGTCCCGCTTTGACAGGCAGTTGAGTTTCTTTTTCTGCAGGAAAAAAAATGGTTTGTTTGTTTCAAATTCCCTTTTCCCTTGGAAGCATAAATGTGAAATTATTCTATTGTCCTCTGTTGGGATGTTTTATTTATTTTCCTGCTAGTGGCTGTTAAAGTAGATGATATTTAATTATTTCCTGGGTTTAATTCATGGCTTGCACAGTTCAGCATGGAGATTATACTAGAACTGGTGTGGACTAACCTGCACTGTTGAGGTGCATCTCCATTGCCTCTGTGGCCAGGATCCATCCCCCAACAGCTGCCCAGGCTCCGCCAGCCCTTCCCCTTGTCTCTTGTTAACAGTCTTATTTCCCCCTTTGCCCTTCTGGGGCTGCGCAGGGATCAGCAGGTCTCTGCACATGGGCAGGGGCACAAGGGCATAGGAACAACCGCACAAGGGTCCCAGGGTGCAGCACACTTTTCTGGCAGGAGCAGGCGAAAGGGCAGCCAGCCAGCTTGGTCCCTGGCAGCAGTGCTGGTAAGAGATTTCAGCATCCAGGAAGACCTGCTGCGAAAAGAAGAGAGGTTAAACCTGCCTGGGTAACAGGGGGACACCACGCCAGCGAGACTGTGTTTAATTGCTTTGCCTTCGAGGCAGCAGGTACCAGCAGAGAGGGAGCTTGTTTTGCTGGTTAGGAGTCACAGAGCTAATGAGTTGTTAAGACTAAATTCACTTAATGAAGAAAGACTGAGAGGCTGAACCAGGATGAATGCAGGAGCGCTGTGCAATGGGGCTGCAAGCGCCACAATTGTGTGGATGGGTGGCCCTTTGACTTGCCCTCTCTTCTCCTCCTGGGGCAAGGACAGGTGCAGAAGAAAAGAATTCCATGCAAATATCTCAAATCTTTGAAAAATGTTTGTTTTGCAGGATCCATACTAGAACTCTTTTCTGGGCTTCACAAAGCTTTTTATTTTACCGGTACTTGAACACAAGTGTTATTGCAGTTCCCAGTGTGTAATAATTTTTCTCCAGTTTTCCCTTTCCAGGCTGCAGCCAATTCCTCTCCTCTGCATGTTGCACCCTCGCCATGGGCATTGTTCACACACAAACCCAAATCCCCCAAACCCCAGCATGTGACAGTAACCAGTGCTAAGTTGTCAGGTCAGCTGGTTGATGGTCTCAAGTCAGTAGCAGAGTCAGGGCTAAAACTCTCCTCATCTGACGCCCTTCACCTTAGACACCAAGCTGTGTGATGTGATGCTCACCTCCTTTCTCAGCACATGAGGGTTTTCTGGCGTGAAGTAATTAGCCTATAGTTAGCGCATATGCTTATGACTGCATACACATATCTGGGTGCGCAGTGCAGTTGTATGATGGGAGCAGCGTTTTGGGCTTCAGGTGTTTAGACAATTGCTATGTTTATAATTATTGTTTAAAAAGAAAGCTGTTTTAGAAAAATATTGAAAAGAATGGATTTCAAATAAGCCATGTAGAGAGGCCGGTAAAATGGTAACAAAATAATTTTGGGCTCTTTTTAACCTTGGCAAAGACCCTTTGAGCTCTTTATGTAAAGTATTGCTTATGTCAATCACAGTCTCAACCCTGTTAGAGACTTCAATCAGAAATCTGCTAACTTCTCTTGAACACTTTCTTCAAGTCATGATCTTGTACTGGAGTCTTCAGATTATTTCTTTTGGGGGCAACACAATTTTAACAAAACCAATCTTTGTATTATTCCCCTTGCACCTAAAACAGTTTTTACCTGTATTCGAGACAACAGTTCAAACAGCTAAGTATACCTACCAAGGAGCATCCTAACAGACTGCTTTCCTGATAAGCTTTCTTTCGTATTGAAAACCGGAATGCAATTTTTCTTGATTAGCACTGATAAAATGTCTGCCACTTGAGTAATGCATCACACCAAGATTGAGTCCTTCCCTGTGCCTAGCAAGTCTGTGCAGGTGGGTAGATTTTTTTTGTTTTGCTCCTGCAAGGTAAGTCTGAATTTCATAGAATCATCGAGTAACTCATCTCATAAATCAACAAACTAACATTTGCAGTCTAATCCTCTCAAAATAATTACATTGCTTGGGTGTGTTGTTAAACAGTTGTTGTGTTGCACTCTCCAATGACCAGAATGATTCAAGGTGCAAAGCAACTGGGTCTTCTCCCAGGTGAGAGATACTCTACAAATCTAAGAGACTCATTATTTGCCAATCTGTCCAGATACATATAGGAAAATGTAATTTACCAGTGGGGATTTTTCATCAGTGAATTACACCAATGAATGCATAGTCTTTCTTTCAGTTCTCCATCCAGCTCTTTGCTTGATATTAATGACTGAAAAGGCCTCACCGCTTTGCAGAGCCCTTGTGCCCAAGCAGCATTATTTCTGGCCATAAGGGCACAGCAAGGTTAAATACCAAATGCCACTTAATGTGATTTTGCAGAGATTTCGGGCATATGGAGCCATGAAAGCGCCTGAAGCCATCATCAGATCCACTTGGCATCTGTAATCAGGAGGAGTGAGCTGATTGTCTTTTCTTCTCATAACTCTGTTGTTTCAGTAGGAACTCTCCACACTATTTCATCTGCTAACATCTTGGTGAAATTTTCATTTTGTGCACATAGCTAGGCAGTCTCTCCTTGCTTTGAAAACTGATTTTCTATCATGGCATTATTCTCTTTTCTTTGTTTTATGTTTGTAGGTGCCAGACTAGAGGCTGATATTTTAAAGTTTTTTTCTTTTCTTTGCATGTGTGCTTTAAAACAATTTGTTGGTAATGAGTGTGATGTACTTTAAATGACTAAAACAGATCACATTTATGTAGATTCAATAGAAATTGATTTGAGACCGCAGCAACCATGGTACCTTCATATGCTAAAATCAGAACTAGCAAATGTTAGCACCTAAGTAGTACTCACTACTTCAGGTTAAGACTGAAGCCTATTTTTTTTTAAAATAGGTGTAAAATATTGCCTGGGCTGCAGATACTTACAATTTTCTGTACTTGGAAACAAATCAAAATTTGTTTTCTAGTCAGCCAAAGAGAATATCATTACTAACCCTACAGTGAACCTTGCTTTGGAAACTGTATGAACATAATTGTGAAGCACTTTTTAAAAATGCAAGTAACCCCCAAAAGGCTTTTGCTGCAGAGGGAATGGGTGGGGTTCATAAGGGCCTAGTGAGGGTAATGGGCTCTAAATACCAGATCTCTTCTCTGATCCACAGGGGCAATTTCTCCTCACCTGATTCCAAAGTCTGTAGCAAACGGGTGTATTTAAGAGCCTTTGAAGAGCATTTCATAGAATGGAGATTAGAAAGCAAGGACTGAAAACTGGAATGTGCTTCATGGTGTCTCTTTAACAGTTTAGGATTGATTCATTTTAGTATTTGTGTCTGAGTTGTATTCACTGTTGCCTCATAGATCAATGGCGTGACGGAGTCCCAGCTCTTGTTGATGCAGCATATGGGAATGAGATCCATTATCTTTAGTTCCCAGGACTATAAAATGTCTAATAAACTCAGCAGCCAGAATGCCAGATTTGTGCGGCACTGCCAGCTGCTGTAGCGTTGTTGTCTATTAAGCTATACTTTAAGTTTCGTTATTGATGGCGAAAGCTGATAGTTGAGCAAATGATATTGCTTGCAAATTCAAGGCACTTTAGTAAAGCATCTATGATATTAGAGGGTTAAAAGAGGCTAACAGTAAAAGAAAAACAGTTAGAAGACAGACCCTGGTGCCCACAGAGCGAATTCATGATTTGTCTGGCTTACTTCTCCCGTGTAAACCAGGAAGCCTCCAAAGTTGTTCCTGTGGGATTTGTACATGAACACTCATTGCAAGAGATAAGGGAAAACAAAAATCATGTGTACCAGAGCAAGAAGGAGACCCAGTCATGGGAGATCAGGGCTCAGAGCAGGAGCAAAGCTGTTTAGTGAAAATCCCGTTTGCCATGGCACTTTCCTGGCCCATTCCTGTTCTGCCTCCTTCTTCTCTTTTCTCTTCTGCCAGACAAGATCTGGATCAGAAAACGGGAAATCCTCAGTTCACCACCTAATTAAAAAATATTTGCTCATTATCTCATAACCCTCTTTCTCCCATGTCAGAATGACTTGTAAAGGTAACTTCAGCTGCTGGACCACCTCTTGCAGGGAGGGAGGGAGAGAGGGATTCATGCTGCAATGAGAAATCAATTTAAATTCAAATGGGCACAGTCAATCCTTAATCATGTCAGCAAACGCAGGCTGGCTGCAGGAATCTGAGTAGGAAGTTCAAATGCCTCAGTCCCAAATGTTCGTTCCCTATCATAGAACCCTAGGCAGCGTGTTCCTGAGTATTAGTTTGCTACTCCAGCACTTTTCTCAGTCTCTTCCATACCTGTTTACATTATACTTTCTCCCCTATTTTTCCCACCTACCACTCTGTGGCTCCTGCTATACCTTTGGAATAAATTCCATAACCACTCTGAAAATGATGCAAAACATGATCTTGCATATGGACATTGCTATGGTGGGCTGGGGCAAAGCTTCCTACTCCACTTTGCTTGTTCCCTATTCATTGTCACTAGTAGCATGTTGCAGCTCCTGACCAGTATTAGTTGTTATAGCTTTCTTTACTCCTCTGGAACATGGAGATCAAGCACAGTTAGGGGAAATTAGGTAGTATTTTCAGTCTCTAGTGTCTTTAGGCATTTCAAAATCAGTAGCAGGCGCTCAAATGGAAGCAAGTTAATACGAGCCAGCATCCACAGCTCCCATTTAATCCCCTGACTATTGATGTCTTTGATCGACCTCTAGATATTATTTCTTGAAAAGAGAATCCCGTATCCCACAGGCAGGATCAGTTTCTGTATCTTGGATATCTTGGATAAGGGATAAGGGAAAACAGCCTGAAGAAGAGGAGACTGAGGGGTGACCTCATTGCAGTCTATGGCTTCCTCACAAGGGGAAGAGAAGGGGCAGGTACCGATCTCTTCACTCCTGTGACCAGTGACAGGACTCGGGGTAACAGCAGGAAGCTGAATCAGGGGAGGTTTAGGTTGGATATCAGGAAAAGGTTTTTCACCCAGAGGGTGATTGAGCACGGGAACAGGCTCCCCAGGGCAGCGGTCACAGCACCAAGCCTGACTGAGTTCAAGAAGCATGTGGACTACGCTGTCAGGCACATGGTGTGGCGCCTGGGGTGTCCTGCACAGGGACAGGAGCTGGACTCGATGATCCTGGAGGGTCCCTTCCAACTCAGCATGTTCTATGAAAACAAAATTTGTAACATTAATGATGTCAAAATTGCAGAAGAAAATGTTCTTTTGAATCTTACCTTGGCTAAGGTCTGTACATGTGGTGATTAGAGCAGCTTGCAACTAGGTGCTCTTGGTTTGCCAGGCTGCTGTCACTGCCTAGTGCCCGCTGGCTCTTAACAGCCTTCCTAGGGCATTTCTGATCTCTTATTCTTTGCCATCAGTAGCTGCAGCACTGGGAAAAGCCTGTTAAATGCTGGTGTGTTTCTGTCAACATTTCTGCAAGGAACAAAAAGAAAGAAGCTTGTGAGCCCGGATTTTCTTTTAAAGAACGCTGATCAGAGGTTTAGTGCAAACTAGTTTCTTCAATTATTTAAAACCTGCTATAATTACTGGGTATTTTAAAATATTCTGGGGAATAATTTCTGGGCCCTTCTGTTTTTCCCTTCTCTTTACTTCTGCAAAGAGTCTCAGCCATTAGAAATGCTAAAGGATGACTTTCATGAAAATGAGTGAGACAAAGTTGAAAACTCATGAAAATGAGTTTTGACAAAAAAAAACAGCTTCTGCTTGGTGAAGCTGTATATCTTGATTAGAAGAGACGAAGAGGTGGAGGATTCAGTACTTCCATCGAGACCTTGTTCAGAGCATTTTACCCTTCTTAAAAACACATTCCTACTGTCTCAGATTTGCCTGTCTCAAGCTTTCAGATACTGGGTTTTGCTATCTGCTGCGTTAAAGAACTTCATGGTTCCTACCATTTCATGAAGATGATAGTACATTGTAATCAAGCCACCTCTCAGTCTTCTTTTTGATAAGCTAAACAGATTTTGTGCTGTCTATGTTTCTCACTCTAAAGCACTTTCTTTGGCTCTTAAACCATTTTTTTTGTGGCACTTGCTGTGGCTTTTTTTCTGTGCAGTTGCCAATTTTGTTACACCCTTATTAAAATAGGTGAACTCTGGAACTGAGTGCACTGTCAGGCACTGGCCTCATTCGGACTACATAGAACCTGGAAAAACCTGTACCTGAATATGCTCACATTCCCCTCTTTGTATACAGGGATTATTTTGCCTCTTTTTAGTGTGGCTTTCCCTGGAAACCTGTGTTCAGTTGCTTGTCCATGATGACCTTAAACCCTTTGCTGTTATTTTGGGATTACCCTGCTGCCCATTTCCGGGAGTGGCTTTCACTCCACATCCCTGGCCTTTACACCTGCCTGTATTTAGATGCAATTTGTTTGAGTGAGCCTATCTAACCAGCTGTTGCACCATTTTTCACATGATTTACAGTTTCTCTGAGGGACTTCTAAAGAGATGGCTAGCACCTAGCATAGAATGCTGAGCTAGTGCCTCCTGGTCCATCTCCACAGCAGATTTTCCCTGGGAAGAGACTGTGGTCCATGGAAGATCATAAAATGAATCCCTCAGGCCTGTCTCCTTCAGGCAATAAAATGTGAAAAAAAATGAACTCCTTGCCTCCTCCAGCGTACTTGGTGCTCTTGGCCCCATTCTTCTGACAGACCTGTTGCTACCTGTCACATCTTTTAGATTTCATGAAGAGTGGAAAATGTTTTCATTGTCTTGGTAACTTCTGAGTGGAGTGGAGAAATCTCTGTTTGAGTCCTACTCAGAAATACCTGGGTTCTTCATCCACTTAAAGCAATCTCTACTGATGCTGTGGAGTGCTTATTTTTTAATCACCATTCTGTACAGTACTGAGTGAAGCACCTGACAGTGGAAGGAGGATCACTGTATCACCAAACCCATCACCTAAATGAGAAATATTTTTTGAGACAGGGTTTCTATTTATAATAATGCTGACTGACATTAATTATTACTTATAATCTGTATCAGCATTTCCATTTGGCATAAGAATGATGCCAGGAAGCTCTTCCGGCAGTAAAAAAAATGCAATGCCTCCACATTAAGTCCCCACCGGTTGCTCTGGTGGTGTTCTCAACCACACACAGGTGTTGTTCTGTGACAGAAAGGTTAGGTAGTGTCCTCCCCTTTTAAAATCCCTTGATTTTATGGTTGGGTTTGCATGCTCAGGCCTTTACTTTGCTTCTCAGCTCTACTTTATGAGCATAGCAGGGTGATTTATTAAGGACTTCAAGAGGGAGATATGAGGGTCGCAGCTGCATCATTCCTGCAGGGCTGGCCAAAACCCCCTCCCCATCTGCCTCTGAAGCCACAAAGCAGCAATTTGTGTAATCCATGGTGGCGGCACAGTAAGGCATTCACCCATTAAAATGCTTTCAGCACTTGTCCTTATGACTTAAATAAAGGCTTTTGGTTTTCCAGTCAAGGGTTTTAGAGATGTCTGTATCTTCATTTGTTTGTTTTTGTTTTGTTTTTTTTCTTTTGTGTGTTGTTATTGCTAACATTTCTTAAAGCTTCACAAATTGTAAGCCTGTGGCTTGCAGTGAAGGTATGCTGGTAAATGATTTATAGAGGGTCCTACAAAACATGTTGCATAGAGCGCAACCCCTTCCCCCACAGCAACAGTCATTATTTCAGAGCAGCACAGTCTTCAGTGGAGCTAAGCTGTCCTTTCCCTGCTGAGATTTAGGAAGCCAAACAGTAAAATGCAGTTAGAAGTGAGAGTAAACATGCCACAGTAACAACCTGGCATTTAAGTTTCAACAGGGCTTAAAGTGGCCTCAGAGAAGCTCTTGCTTATCATTGGTATTATAACATTAACAGGCATCTGTATATTGTTTTAATGCTTTTATGGATATATTTTTAAAAACCTCAGAATGTAAATATGTCAGCAAGGAGTTAAAATTACTTCAAGGATTAAAAGGCTAGCAGAACTTTCTAACAGTTAAATGAATTGCAGAAATCTCCATTATTAATTGTGGTCTCAGCTATACCAATCCAGTCAATCCTCAGAGTGGTTACAGCAGACCTGAGAGCACAATTTGGCTCTGTGGCACTAACCTTAGGACTTTTCAGCCAGAGACCCCTCAGCTCCACCCCAGAAAGACACCACGTATGTCACTTCATAGGGCACATGGCAAAGGCCACGTGCACAAGTGTTTAAAAAGCCTTCAGCATCCCAGAGTCCCGAAGGCAGAGGAGGGATGCTCTTATCCAGTTGCCCTCCCAGCAGCTGGTGCAGCTCCAACGCATCTGTACACACTTGGGCAGAGGCTGTTGATGTAGGATGTTTGGGGATCCAACTTGGTCCTAGATGACTCTGTCATATGGTGAATATGAAGAGCTTGTAAAATTGCCTACGCTGCTTTCCCTCTTCTCTTGTTCCCTGAGCTGATCACAGAATCACAAAATAATTTAGGCTGGAAGGGATCTGGGGGGTCATGTAGGGCAACCCCTGCATGGAGCAGCACAGCTTAAATCAGGTTGTGCAGAACCTTGTTCAGATGGGGTTATAATATTGCTGAGGATGGAGACCACAGCCTCTGTGGGCTCCTGCTTCAGTGTTTTGGCTGACCTTCTTGTGAAAAACCTTTTTGCTAATATCTAATCTGAATTTCCTGCATGCCAACTTGCATCCGTTGCTTCTTCTCCTATCCTGCTGCACCTATGGGAAGTCTGGTTCAGACTTTGCCCAACTTTCAGGTAGTGGCTCCAGGTCAAAAAAGCAGAGCCCCACACTCTGCCATCTCTGTTGACTTTTCTGACTCCAAAGAGTTAATACAATAAAACATCACCAGGAAAATAGTTCTGGTGTGTAGAAAGGAATGATTTGCTGTGCAGTGAAACAACTGGATTAACAGATTGCAATTTAAACAAAATATTTGATCAAGGAAGCTGCCAGATAGTAGAAATTAAAAGATTTTTTGTTTTTTTACTAAATTAAAAGTTCCTCTGGGCCTGGGAGGGGTATGTTTATCAGCAAGTTATGCCCTCTTAAAAATAATCAAAACATTGCTGGAGCTATAGAGCAGTGTCTTAGCAAGATGCACGATCTCCTTAATGGAAAAGTGAATTCTAGCCATTGTGTCACTCATTTGATGAGGACACTTAGCTGTGATGGGGTAGAATAAAGTGCTTTATTATACTAAAGTGAACCACACTGCAAGCGTTGGGGATATGGTTAATGCAGGTACAGAGAAATTACACAGTGTCTGCTTTGACTTTCTGATTTTCTCTAATGGACACACAGCCTCCAGGCCAAGTGCTCAGAGAGTTTTGTGCCATGCCATTTTCTCCAATTATTAGCCTGGCTTTTCCTCCGAAGTACCTGGCCACAGAAGCTTGTTCACAAACCCAGTGTTTACAGCTGGGAATTTAAGGGGCTCACCTCCCACATACAGCATCTTTCATTTCGATCCCATTTTCTTTTAATGACACATTAGTCATTTTAACGTGTTAACCGATGCCATCTGTATGGTGTGGGAAACGCAGCAAAATCGACAGCTCCCCACTGGGTTTTGCCAGTGGATTTTGTTAGTTCAGCGTTCATCCTCTGACCATGGCTATTTTTCTCTCTTTTAGATCCCTTAGCTCCCTGTTTAGATGCTTTGTGGGTGAAGGCAGCGCGCGGTGCTGCTGATGGGGAGAGTGCAAGTCAGTGCAGGCAGGGCCACACTGCTCGTGCTGGAAAACTGCTTTCCCGGTGGGTGTCAAAGGCTGATGCGGGGGGAATGAGGCAAATCCCCCTGGGAAAGCACACACCAGACCCCCATGCATTCAATTAGAGGTCCCTTGAATGGCGCTTTATAAGGAAGGCTTTCTGTTTCTGTGCTGCTGGTGCTCATTTGGGCTTGGTTTTCTTTTTTGTTTTTATTTCCAGTTGGACTGCCTGGGACAAACATATGTGGGTGAGCAGAGGGACTGTTGGAGGTAAAGTCTCAGGTTCAACTTAAACGCTTGTGCATTTTACATATTGGGTAAGAAGGGGGTTTAATCTAAATATTCAACATACGTTCAATATATACATATACATAGGGACTGCTTTGTCCCACAACCTCTTTTCCTGCTATTGCCTCCATTTCCCGCACCTGCCTTCCAGTCTCTGCCAGTTTCTGTTGAAAACCCACTGAATCCCCAGCCAGTGTAGGATAATCTACTTCACTGTTTAAATCTCTTTTCCCATCAATCCCCAGACTGTTTGTTTTCCCCACCACTACTGAACCAGGCTTGTGTGGATCTGAGTTATTGCAGTGGTCTGGCTTCAAATTTGTCTTGGTCTTGTCCAGGTGACAGGGAAATGCATGCAAAAATAGTCTCCTAGGAAAACTGACCATGGAAAATTCAGCTTAAGGAGCAATAAAAGAATTTACTGCTGTCATGTGGAAACCAACAGGAGAATTTACATCTCCCACAGCTAGCTCCCTCTGAGGGCATTTCCATCCTTGGGAAGGGAAGGAACGGTCCTCAGCGAGGCTACCTTGGAGGCCAGCAGCTCCCTGCAGCGCATAGCTATCCTCGCCTATCAACCAAGGACTCACTTTGCCGGGCCCACGTGAGCACTGCGGCATCTCTTGCTGAGGCTTCGCCCTCCAGCCGCAGGAGAAAAGGCAGTAGCAGCTCTTTGCTGGGAGCTGTCGCACCCCAGCCTGGGTGAGAGGCAAAGGGGACTTTCTTTCTCCAGCAGGCATGGTGGTTCCCCTCGGCTGCCCTCCTCCCTGTGCCTCCTGTGGCCATGCCACTCTGTGCCCTGGGGCTTTCTCAGTGCCCCCTCTGTCCCCTGGTAATTTTCTGGTTGTTGGCTTATGTCAGGCAGAGTGCAGGATTTGCACTCCTCCTCGCCCTGGAGGAGGTCTCAGAGGGATTCTTTGTCTTCTTTCATCCAGACGCTCCTGCTGTTTCCTAGCTCCCAGCCCAAAGTGCAGGGTTAAACGAACACTGAGGCCCGCCATGTTTGAGAACTGCCTGAAAGACCCAAACTGGCCTGACTTGTGCTGGCGCAGGTCTGGACAGGAGCACAGGCAGACAGCCCCCCNCCCCGTTGCAGACCCTCAGTCCTGCTTGGCACTCTTTGGCCTGTGGAGCCAGGGGGCAGCCAGCTGTCCCTGCAGTGTTTTTTGGGGGGAAGGGCTTTCCTAAGAAGGTTACTCCTGTGTGCATGGCTCCAGGAGTGTGCATCACTCCTTGCAGAGCAGGGCGAGGGCAGAGCGCAGTGCACAGCCCTAAATGCTTGTTGTTCCCTGTGGCTGGCATGTAGGTGCTCTGAAGACTTGACAAGTTTGTATGCAGGCATCTTTTCCTGTGTGCTGTTTCTCCAGAGTCTTTGTAACTTTTGTTTCGGGTTTTTTCAATCTTGAGCTCTTTTTCCTGCTCTACGTCATGCTTTCCATTTTAGAGATGTCAGATGATCTGTGATAAACTGACAGTATGTGCAGGAGCAGTGAGGAGACGAGGTCCATTTTAATGAGACTAACTCTACTGGGCAGTGAAAACTGCATCAAGCCCCTAGATCTTGTTTCTCTTTGCAACGTGTCTTAAGAGCATAGAAGAATTTTTACACAAATAAGGAAAGACAATTCCCCAAACAGATTGCTTTCAGTAGCCATTGAAATGGAAAGTTGCCACCGAGAATTGCTTGATCCCCTTTAAGAGGTAAGCACAATCAGAAATCAGTATTTTCTTGGTTCCTGAAAACAGCCTGTGAAATATTTCTGAATAAGCAGCGTGTTTGCTTGGGGTTCACCATTCACCCAGCAGATCCTGCAAGAACCCTGCCTTTCCTCTATGGTCATCTGTAGGATTCTGAATAACCAGAAGCAGATGGGTGGGAGACAGCAAGAAAGAGCGAGCATGTGAGGGGGGACTAAGCTGTAGTTGGACTTCAGTAAACAGAATCTTGCAAATAGATATGGAAACAAGTGCTCATTATCATGCCTGTGCCTTGACTTTGTTACTATGGCTTTTACCATCTCTTGAGAAGGCTATTGGTACAGCCCCTGCGCACTGGCACAGGGATTTAATCACACGTATAGAAAGTGCTAGCCAGTGCTGGCTCAATACGGCCCACTCCTTCAGTGACACAGGCAGAGTTTGGATGCTCATGAGGTAGGATGAGTGAAGACATTTAGCAAAGCTCAAGGTAAACGTGAGGAGGTACCACAGTGCTCTCCAGTCATCTCAGGAAAGGACTCGGGTGTCTTTCATCACCTATGTAGCACCATTATTCCCTGTGAATGAAGAAGTCAAGTCAACACAAAAACTTTCAGTGCTGTTATCATTTTATAACTAGCATGTTGGTGGGCAACTAAAGGTGAAGGCAATTTGGTGTGCATTTCAGGGCTGTATTCATTTCCTGACTCCCTGTGGAAATTACTGCTTGTTCCTACCTGCAAGGAAGGCTCAAGTAACACAGCACATGAAGCTGATCTTCATGGCTAAGTTATTAGTCATTCAGGCAGACCGGGCTCTGTCTTGGTCTAAATGGTCACAACCCAGAGAAAATAATTGCTCTCTGTTATTTGCTCCACCCTCCTGGGGTGGAGAGACTTACAAGAAGGAAGAGAGTCTTAAAAGTTGGAAGTTAAAATTCGAACAGGTTTAACAGAATGGGGAAAGGATATTAACACGTGGGACAAGGAACAAAGTACAAAAGTTTATACAAAACCTGATCCCGATGATTGCTGATGTAAGTTCCTGAAAGTCCCTCATGGTAAAGCCGATGCAGGGAAAAGGGTCCAAAAGCTCTTCCCAGCACCCGATGGATTCGGATTCTGCAGAGCACGTGGCAAGCTGATGATGGGTTCTTTCTCTCTCTGGGACATCTCCACATGGTGAGGAGGCAAGGAAGGGGGAAGCAGGGATGGACTTCCTGTTCTGGCTTTTATAGAGGAAGTGGGAGGGAATACGGATCTCTCTCTGTTTTGCTGGCCCTGGACCCCCTCAGGGTTCTAAACTCCACTCCCTCCCTGAGTCCTCGCACTACTACCATAAAACTGTACCCATGCCCCCTCAAACCATAACAGGCTCATACTTCGTGCTGGTTGCCGATAGGACCTGGGTGAATTTTGGAGAAGTAATCATAGTTCGATTAGGGTCAGCTGTACAAGGTCAAGGCTATTTTCTGAGGTTTGCTGTGGTCAGGAATGCCTGTAACATCTATTACAGCTCAGATTCCTGCAGAAACCAGAAAGACATCTTCACTTAGGCCTTACTATAGGATAGAGGCCAAAACTGCAACATGATTATTTACAAACTTTGGCAATTAAGTGATACACAAAATAATTGATGGATACTGGCACTAGCTAAATGCAAAAAGACACCTGCTCCAAGTTGCAAATAAAAGCTCTCTTTCAGTGGTTTATTTTTAACCTAGACACCACTAGCTTAGTATGTTCTGGAGTGTCCACAGATAATAATTGTTACAGAATATATTTTTTAAATCTTACTTTCCAGGGAAGGACTTTTTTATCTAGTACTCTTCCCTAAGCTATTTTTGGACCCTAATGCATGAATTCTAACATTTTCTGGGCAACATTATGAAAAAGTGAATAGATGAATAGGAGATGTAAAATACTCCAGACTGCATAAGAGTTATCCAGTCCAGTTTGCTGGTTCTCTATTGAAATGTGGATTTAGCGATGATTTGTTCAAGCCTGCGGGAATCTTATTTAGCTGTGAATTAAAATAAAAATAAAAATAAAATGTTCTGATCTTAACTTGCATTTCTGACTGCAAATAACTCCTGTATTTTTTCAACTAGGTCTGTAATATCTTTCCAAGGTAACTACAGTCTATTCTTGAGTTTGCTCTTTGTTTGTAGAAGTCTGATTTATTTAAGTAGGTGTAGGAAATTCCATATAAGCAGTGATTAGAGGATATTAACTGATTTTTAAAGGCCTGATCAGAACAACTGCAGGAAAGAGGTTAACATTAACCTGATGGTCATTCCAAGTGTTAATTTTGACTTCAGCAATATCAGATACTAAAATGGGTTCCCAGATAAGAATTGTAAAATTTTGTATTTAAGAAAAAAGAAAGGATGATTCTAGAAAACAGATGCAGATTTCTCCATGTCTCTGCAAGTGTCCATTTTTTACACATCTGATCAATAATTTTAGCAGTGGGACACATACGTGATTTATTCACTTTCAAATCTTTATATGGAAGGCAACAAAACAATACTAAAATCTGTTGTTAGTGAGTAGATGGTAACCTCCATGGAAAGAGCAGTAAGTCTGGCTTGCGAAGGCACAGACAGCTGTAGCTACAGGTACCTTTTTAAAGTAAGGTGAATGGAGTAAGGTGACAAAGAAAGCTTTGATTTCCATCCATGTGGACAGCAAGCAGACAAAACAAACAGAGCAGGTCGGCAAGCACGACACAAGACAGGCCAGGGCAGTATCAGCTCAGCGCAGTGTAGCTGCATGCATCACCAAGCGATACCAGAGCAGTGGCAGTGGGACAGACATGTTACTGCCGTGCTCTGACCCAGCGATAGACCGTGAAGTAGGTGTAGATGCTGCAGCAACATAGATAGCTGCAACTAGAGCTTTTTCTGCACTAAGGGCCCTCTTACTGCTCCTTTAGGGACCCTAACTGTTGCTAGCAGCAGCTTGGGGGCAAAAAAGCCCAGGGCCTTTGAGTACCACAGATCTCATCCATAGCCATGAAAACAGCAGGGAAATGCCAGAGGCCATATGGAGCACAGTCAGTGGTGGTTACTGCCCAGGCCCCCCAAAACACCTCTGTAAGTGAGTTAACAGCATCACAGCAAATGCCTGCTTATGCTTTCTGTGCCTCATTGTGGGGGCACTGCATCTAAGTTTGTGCCACCTTGTACAATTAGGCACCAGAGACTGCAGCAAGATCAGCTATTTGTCACACACCCCCCACACCCCNAGGGAGTGCCCTGCCTCACCAAAAAGGCACAGCAACCTGGCCTGTCTCCCCTGACCCCACATCCTGTCGGGAGCTTCCATCAGATGCCCCCACACAGACAGATGACAAAATACGCAAAAAGAGCCAGCAGCACAGAGATTACAAAGATGCATCAAAAAAGCTTCTCTGTCTGTCTCCTCGCACAGTGGACTTGGCGGATCTCTGATGGGTTTGAAGCCCTAAAAGATTTTTGTGTTCTGGTTCTGCTTGAGCCTCCACAAAGGAGATGAAAAGGAGGAATAAAACATCTGAACAGCCCAATCTGGTCTGAACTGCATGCATTCATTACTGCAAAGATGGATTTCTTCTGGTTCCTCCTTCGTATCCTCCTCCTCAGTGCTGGCAGCAAGAAGCTTGACACCCCAATTACAGGATATTCATGTTAAACGCAGAAGAGGGACAGCTAGTCGGTGGCAGATGTTTAGGATATGGCATTCAAGGCTCCATGCAGCCAGCAGAAACCTGGAGGAACAAATTAGAACTACTCTAATGGCCTAGCTCCTTGCAACTCTTCAGTATAGGATTAAATTATCTCCTAGCAGTCAGCATTACCCATGACTTGAATCAGAGTCCAAATGTACTCACTTCACCAAAGCTGCTGTAAAACAGGACTGGTGTCCTAGAGACTGGAAGGGGTCTTGTTGTGTGGGGCTGCTGTTTTGGTGAACCACAGTGAAGTGCCTTTTTCATGTCTTTCCATGCCCAGGTTTGCCGCTTGGCTGTACCTCGTGTCTGAGCCTCCCGGCACAGAGTCTCAGGCTAGGAACACCACTTGCTCTATCTATTTACAAAACCTCACTGCTTTGTTTGTGGCTCTGAGACTACTTTGTCCTTTCAAACTTGAGAAAAACTTTTGTCTTTTTTCCTCTCGGATGGAAATGGTAATGTGGACTTAGGAAAAATGTCAATAATACAAAATGGGGGTCTTTCGGTGAAAATTTTAGTTTTGAAAAGTGACTACTCTGCATGAATATATCATGCTATCAGAAGTTTATCTGGATTTTCTTGACTCTTCACATATGCATATATTTCTCTTCTGCCACACATGTTCCTTTTTCTTTATTTAATTAGGGTATAAATATATTATAAGTGCATACTTAGAAGAAATAAATAGAGATTCGTCCATTCAATAGGCATTTTTTCTAGGAAAAATGTTTTCCTTCAGATATTTGTATCCTTTGGGTTTTTTTTTTCTCTATTTTTAATGTAAAGGTACTTCTCTTATGTTTTATTCACTTGTTTTCATTAGGTAAAGGAATGCCTTGGAATGAAAACCTGTCCTGAATCCACTGCCTGCTTGACAGATATATACAAAGACTTGAAACATGAGAGGAAAAGCAGATGGTTGCAAGAAAAAAAAAGAACAAACACAAAAGAAAGGCATTAAACCCAGCACAGGGCCATGTATTAATACTGTGTGAGTGCCACTGCATGCATTGGTTCCTAGGAGATGCACAGCATCTTCCTTGACAGGCTAAGACTGACAGACCTCGACAATGAATCTCTACTGCCTTCTAAAAAGGTAGGGTCTTCTTTTTTATCTCTAGATTGATCCTGATCAGTTTGCTGCAAGTAGATACTGCTTGAATTTCAAATACTGAGTGCTGGTATCTGCGATTGGTCCCACACTGTAAATCACATGCTAATGTTTCTCTGTCTTGACTGGATGAGAATAAACATAATCATCAGGAAGAGGCCTTGAAGAAGCCACTGTGGCTTTAAATCTCTCAGGGAGCAGCAGCAGTTTAGGGAGAAATGGCTGATAAAGCGGATTAGGGAATTGTAGAAAATTTAAAACCGGCTCCTTTCTGGGCCACACAGGCTCTGCCCAAGGCATCATTCCTAGGAAAATTAGGCTGCTATGAAATTTATTGCCAGAGTGCAGAATTTACATTTCAATGTAAATCTCTCTTGTCACAGCCCGGGCTGCAGTCAGAGCCCCCCTGTCTGCCTTAGCCGCTTCTCCACTGTGCTTGCCACTCCCCAGCCCCCCGCCCTGTGCAGCCCCTTGCCTCAGCCTGCTCCCCCACTTCTCCCGGGCCCTTCAGCAGGGTGCTGAACACAACCGCAAACCCCTCTTCTGAAAGTTTAAGGAGACCATGGCTGACCGGGAGGGTTGCAGAGGTTGATTGCTGTTGCTTTTCTCTGTATTGCTGCCCTCATGGCCGAGCAAGGGCTCATATTCTCGACCCTACAGAAATTAATGGAGTGGAGTTGAATTTTTTCCATTTTTAATAAATTACACTCGGGGGTTACTTGAGAAGACATAGGCACAAGCCAAGGCAGGCAACGACCATCTCTATATTTGCAGTAAGGCCTCATCTTCCTCTTCCAGGAGTCAGAAAGGCTCTGCTGGGCTTCACAGCCAGATATGCCCTGATGGCCCAGGCGGTGCCAAACTGTTTCCACCCCATGGGGAAGGACAGGGGGGTGCTAAATCCTGAAGATGTGGTCTGAGGAACTGAAGAAGAGGACGAAGAAAAGGAAGTAAAACACTTTGATGAGACAAATTTGGAGGGAGTGGAAAAGAAATAGTGAGAAATGGCAAAGAGTGCAAAATAATGAGATTGCTGATTATAAAGCAATTCTGAGAGTATTTGGTTGAACTTTTCAATGGGACCATTCCTGCCTCTTTGTGCTCTATGTTACTCTCCTTTTCAAAGAAGTCATTAGCAGGAAGGTTTGCAGAAATGATGATCATTATGTGGGTATTAGCACGCTGTCAGTCACAGGAGAGGAACAGGCTGCATTACCTCTGGGCCTGACCAGAATTAGCCAAAACAGCTTTAAATTAGCAATGCGTTCCTTTGTGGAGGAGTCTAAAAGTCCTAACATTGATGGCATGACTAACTGAAATCATATTTAAATTTGAAAAGCAAAAAACCCACAACTTCCTCAGAGGTGTTTTGCAACTGTAAATGAGGCATAACTTGCCTCATCTATGAACTATGATGAACAGTTATTAGCATTTGTGTTACATTTCTCTTAGAAAGACAGAAGGGTTTTGACCCTGGATTAAGTGTCCCTCCTTACACTTAAATAGGAAGTGCATATGAAAATAGGGTTGTCCAGGGTGTCACCACCTTGAGATGAACAATAGCTTGAGGTGGAAGGTGGAGAATAAATGTTACTGCACAAAAAGCTGCTGAATTTCCTTTTGAGAGACTGATAATCCCGCAGGCTTCTGCAGAAGCAGCTTTTGATTATCATTGCTGATGATATTAGAATACATCTCTGGAGTCTGTCCTTTAAAAAATGTTTCCCTAGTGCTACTTTAAAACATATGGGTTGGGAACTGAAGTGAAAAACTGATGTTTTACTAACTCTCTTGGCATGATGGAGGCTTAGAAAATTATGTGCCTGATACCAGAGATGCATTTTTAACAGTAAATGAAACTAGACTGCATAAAAATTCAAAATACTAGACTGGTAAATGTAGATGAGAAAAGAAGTTGGAACAAGAAAAGGGACTGGTTAAAGAACAAAATGAGAAAAGATGGATCAGACCTACAGTTGGGGTTAACTGGAGCAACTCCACTAACTTTAGCAGATCTATTTTGAGTTGTACAAACTCACCGAAGATATAGACATATAATAGCAACTTATACACAGGGTTTGAGCAAACCAAGTCTAACAGAACATTTTCAAATGCAGTGCCTTCCTGAGGGCTTTATCAAGTAATAGGTTGGGCAAGCTCAGACTGCAATTTGGAAGGTAACAATTCTGAAGGGAAGGGAATGGAGATGAAGCCAGTGTCAGTGTGTTTTGCCAGCAATGCCTAGAGAAGAAGTGGCCTCCTGGCTTCAAAGGTGGCACATCTGCATGGGTTACTGAAAGGAAATAGGAAGGGAAAAGATGAAAGAAAAAGGAAAGAGGAAGGTTCAACATCCTTGCTGTCCCAGCCTTCTTCAGTCTAGTATCTTGGGAAACTAGGCCATAGCTACAGTGTCTAACACAGATGTAATACCTGGAGAGAAGTTCATGCCCTGATTCCAGTGGCTCTTATCTGTACAACATAAACCTCTTTCCAAACAATATACACTAACCTCCAGAAGATATTTTATACCAGAACAAGCGTGCCCTACGCTGGAGTTGGATCAGGTTAGTTTTGCTGGTTTAATAGGGTGTTTTAAAAAACCAAATTAAAATGCATTATCCTGATACCTCTTCAGTGTATTCACTGAGCAAAATGGTGGCCTTCAACAAGGAAGAAAACTGGGTAGACTTCATCCCATCAGCTCCACCACCTCTGGAAAAAATTAATACATTTTGGTTGCTGCAGAAGAGCTTCTGAGAAAAAGCTACTTCAGCAGAGTGCAGAATTGCTGCATCTCTTGACTGAGCATGTAGTTTCTGAACCCCCACCAGCAATTACTGATTTTACAAACTTATTGAAGTAGAAAAGCATTCCCTCTCAGTGGCTTTCTGCTCTATCTCTTTGTCTGTTTTAGACCCTTTAGTTATCACACACATACCCACAGGAAGAATCAGATGACCAGCAGATTTTTTTACCAGACAGGAGCTACAAAATTCCTTCCTCTTCCAAATTGCTAGATGTTGAACTTCAGGAGGTTTCTGTGTGCTCTTAAGAAAAAAAGCCAACTGCTGCTAAGGTTGGCAACTTTTTGCACCAGCATGGGCAAACTCTCAACTGGCTCCATTTCTGTAAACAGATCAGATATTCCTTCCCCTCTGCTCCCCGGAAATGATTTTTTAAATTGCAGAACATACATTTTTACTGTACGGTGGTTACGGTGTCTGTTGAAGCTATAAGGTTCTGAAGCAATCTAAAGAAATGGTAGATCCTAAAGACAGCTTTCATCTTTAGCCACAATCAATTAACATAATCTATTTTTCAGTTTTCTCAGGCCCTCTTTACACTTTCTAGCTATGAGCTTAACCTCTTTTCCAAAAGCCAACATAGCTAAAAAACACTTAATATTGCTCTCAATTCTTGCAGAAATCAGAACAGGTTTTGCATTTGACTACACAAAGAAGTTTTATTTCAGTGTCTTGAGGTGCTAGGGTTTTTCCAGATGTGACTCAAGCCATGATTTCCTGTTGAAATAAGCTTTTATCCTTTATCCAAGAGATAGATTGTTTTATGAAAAAATTCAAAATATTTTATTCTAGACTATGTCTAATTAAATTGAACAATAAAAATTGTTATCCTTCATGACTGCCAAGCAATTAAATGACCTGGTGATAAGGAAACAGGTCAGTCTTCTTCCTTTGAAATGACAGATGAAATAACAGGCACTGTTCTTTGTCTACTGTATGTGTGCTGGAGAGGAGGCAGAGGAGGAACAGGACAATACATGGTCAGAAAAATCATGTCCCTGTTGCAACTGCTGAATTGTTTCCTAAGGGCAAAATTTCCCCCATTGTGTCACACCTTCCAGGATGGCTTCATAAACAAACAAACAAGCAAAAAACTCCACCTTGCTTCTACTATAACATTCCCCACACTGTTAACCTAAAAAGCTCTTGGAGTATATTTTGCTGCCTTTCTCTTTCTTTTTCTGTGACATCCCTCAGTGTAAATGACAGTGGAGCAGGAAGAGTGCATGTTAGCTCATTGAAGGTGTGTGCCAATGAAGGTGTAATTTAAATATGGCACAGTGGGAACTGTATTAGGGATATTTGGGTATAAAAAAAGGAGCATCTAAAGTGCTAGGATTGTGGCAATGCACTAGCATTGTAGACCGCAGCCTCTCTATGGAAGATGAGAAATACAGCCTCAGGGGCAGGTGGCAGCAGGGCTGCATAGAAAGTTTTTCCTTTTTTGCCACTACAGTTATCTTCATTATAGCAACTTACTTCAATTGGCATACAGTTGCTTTCATTCAGTGTTAAGAGTGCCCAAGGTTACATAATCCAAGACAAAAAAGGCACATGTATATGGAAATAAGTGAGTCTGTTTGGGACATTATATTGTCATAACTATTTTTTATAAAAATCATGCCCCATCTAATACTTTTTCCAGGGCATCCAGTCTTTGGGTGGCTGTTGATTATACAACACTGTGTGATAGGACCATCATGTATAAGCATCAGTGGGTGTTTGTCTATCCAATAAAACCATATACAAAAATCAATGTTCTCAATAAATGAGAAGCTGAAAGCTTGTAAGACAGTAACAAATGGACCAAAAAAACTATGCATCTATTTTGGTGCCACTTGCCAGTTAGTTATTAGTCATCAGACATCTGACTTGCATGAATGAAAGACTGGTTTGTTTCCTTCTCCCCTAACTGCCATGACTGTGATCTACCATTGGACTCCCTTTGTAAAGGAAAAAGTCACTATCAACTGTCCCTTGTTGCGTGGCAGAGTCCATCTGGAACAAAGTTTCTGTTTGCCTGCATAGATTTGGTGTAATTGTTAATTGCTGTAACTAATTAAGTTCCATGGATGGAAAAAGATAAAAACAAAAGCTAAAGAGCAAGACAGTTTCATGCAGAAGGTGCTTCTACAGCAGCTAAATACTCCCTGCTTTCACACCACAGTTGCAAAAGTCCCTGGTTTGGGCTTGGAGTTTTCCTTGGTGATGGTGGCATTAATAATTTCTAGTGGTGGCAGATTTCAGAGTGTCAAAAGAATTAGGGCTGTAGTGTCAGAAAATAGGAATGTAAGCCACACAGAGAGAATGTAGTTTTTCTAATGTGTTTAGATTTTAAATCCTTTTAAGGGATAGCATTGCTGCTTCAAGTGCCCTAGCAAATCATTAATGATAATATGAAATCCCAGCAGAATTATAGCAGCTATTTCACAACGAACTTGGCCATCCAACCGTGTAAAGAGAGTCCTTGCCACCTCTGAGTCATTACAAAAAAATGTCATCTTTCCACCAGTCTAGGAGGGTAGCCTGGTCAGAGAATAAAACTAGAAAAGTGCGCCATTCTGGCTATATTTCTTACTCAATATAGAGCTAACAAAATGAATTTATACAAGAAAAAATTTCAAGGACTATTAAATATCTCAAGAAGTTGGTGAGCTGCAAATAGTTGCAGACTGGAAAACTCCTTGGAGGGAGCATCCCTACATGCTTGTCCTGCTCTCATGCTTCCTAGGCACCCACTGTTGGCTGCTGTCAGCTCCTTCTGGACTTGTGTTCAAGACAGCAACTTAGGAGGCAGATAATAATCACTGGTCTATTTTTAGATGCTCTAATTTTGGCAGAAGACTAAAAGATGTAATAAAACAGCTTTGGTATTATCTGTCATCTCCAGACATGGAAAAGGGTCATGAATTCAATATAGAGGTAGGTAATGTAGATATATTTGAATGCATTATTATGTACATTGTTGCCTATTGCCAGTTTCATTTTTAATGCATGGCAAACGTCAGCACCTTTAGGTAGTTCAGAGATCCCAAAGGGTGACAAATTACCAAGAATTCATCTATTCAGCATGAACTTGAAGTCATCAGAAATGACTGTTGGCACGGTGATAGCACTCTGATCTACATTATACATTTGTTTTGGCAAAGAAGTTTTGTCTGCCATTGATGGTGAACAGATACTGAGGTGGCATTGTATTGTTCTTCAGCTGAAATGTAGCTCATGGTAATAAGATTCATGAGTCTCTGCTTCTTACTGGAAACTGAGCTGCATTTGGTTTTAGGAAACTGCAAGAATATTTTTACTTCAGAATGTCTTAATGTTATTCCTAGAAAAAAAAAAAAAAGAGATCCATCCAGACTTCTTTTTTTTTTCCCAGTTAAAAGGAGGAAGAAAATGAAATTAAAATAGGAATCAATATGGAGGAAAAAATGGGACATCTTTCCACAGCTTGCTTTTATGGTATCAGACTTGACAGTCTTTGCTGGATCCTTCAAGATAACTTAATCTCAGCTAGAGGAGATTATACCTACCCACTTACTTAGTGATGCTTAAGTGAGCAAACCATTATACTAGTGCTGCAGTGCGTTGGTTTTGATTGGTCTCCAGGCTTAATTAAAGCATTTTGATATGTTCTTGGATATGCCTGTGTGTTCTAGATCCTAGATAATTTTGGCATCTGTCACATGATGGGAAAAGAGGAAAAGATATACTACATTAGACAAAGAGTTCAAATACTGTGAGTTTTCAGAGAAAGGTGTAAACACTGTTGTTTTGGCCCTAAAGTTTTATTCTGACTAGACTGATGCTATATTGCCTCATTATATCATCTCATGTTATATCACCTCGTCACTGTTGAGTCTTTTACTCCTCATAAGATTCTGTCCTCAATGGTATCCTGTCACAGCCCATTCCCCAGATTGTTTCTCCACCCTGTAAAAGAGTTTTTAAAGCTTGCCACCCTCTAAATATATCGGCATTTTCTTCTTGTTGTGGGATGAGAAGTGGTGGCTAGGAATGTCCACCTGACCTTCTCTTTTACCTTTTCTTGCTTCCCCTCTAATTCATTTTCCACATTGCTCTGACAGAGCTCGAGACAGTTGCACTTCAGGCCACATTGAAAGACCTGTCTATTATTCTGTCTTTTGCCAAAGAGGCTGATTTGAACGGATGTGAATTTTTGCAAGGCTTTGGAACTGTTAAATTGACTTTTCTGTCAATTTCGCTACATTTTACTTTCAGTGGGTTACAGCACTGATGGAAATATCCTTATAGTCTATGATAGGCACATTCTATAAATACTATGTTAAAGAAATTGAAATGTTTTTAAAAAATAAGAATCATCCAAATTTTTAAAGTATAGACACTGTATGTAATCAACCAAAAATAACCACTGCATTTTTGGCAAAAGATATGTAATAAGAAGGAAAACTATGCAGTTTAATTTGCTCCTTGTTATTAGTTCTCATCGTATTTGCCAGTAATGACAACATTATAATTTGTAGAATTAATTAATGATCTGGCATCTGATTTTGATTCATTAATGCTTAAGCCAGCTAAGTCTCAATTATCCTCTGGACTATTTATTCCTTAATAAGCTTTTAGTTAATGTGATTTTTAAAATATGAAAACAGGTCTTAACTTGCCTTTAAGAAGTGGCAATGTTTTAACACTCCTCTATAAAATAAAGGAACCATCATATTTTTTGTTCTATTATAGTTACATTGAAAATTAGACTTGGGGAATTGCAATATTCACTAAATATAATATATATTTATATGTACCTGGAACCTGACTTCAATTTAGTCTTGATTAAAAAATGTACTGAGTTGGAAACTGTGTAATAAAGGATGCTAAAATCATACTGACCCAGAATAGCTCACTCAGACAGTTAGCAAATAAGTGCACAAGCAAGCAGATGATACGAGAATTCAAAATTAATTCTATTCTCAGAGGATTCATAGTCTAGGAGATAGCATCTGATCCTATCCGCAGAGGTGTAAATCTAGAGTAATACCTTGGCTAAAGCCTCGTTACCCTGAATTTGATTGCTTATCCTGCAAATGATCAGAATTGGACTCTTCTACGCCCAAGGCTAGGTTAAAGTAGCTGAAATACCCAGTATTACTTCATGACATGTTTGTGATGCATCTGAAAGTCTCTACCATTTTCCAAGTATTTATTATTAATAACTAATCCACTTACCAAAGTAATTTTAAAGACTCCTGAAATTTTCTCTAAATGACTGGTAATTTTAAAAGTTCAGTCACCACATCCTTAAGGAAAATCTGCCCGATTGAGTTATTTCATATGTTGCAATTGTGTTACGATAGAGGTCATTCAGAAACTGCATACCTTTGATTTGGAATCGTCAGGCATCAGTTTCAGAGCTGATCTGAACTATCTTGGGAACAGGCTGGGCTCTGATGTGATGTTTCTGCCTGACATCATTTTACCTCATCCCTGCTCACATCAAAACTGAAATGCATAATTACAAAGATGGGTAAACAAATGAATCATTAGATGTTTTAACCAAATAATCTTAGTTAATCACTTTAGTTACTGAGATTTGTTTTGAAAGTACCTTCTGAAAGCTTTCAGGCATTATGTAAATGGTAGAAAATACAAAACTAAGCCATCAGTGTAGCAGCACATGAAATAACTCATTTTCTCCTGAAATCATGCTTCCTACTCCTAAGAAGTCATTCAGTGGCCTCCCAATACCTGCATTTCAATTTAATACCATTGGCATAGATGTAGTTATTCTTAGCTCATACTGCTGTGACATCAGCTAGAGCTTTCCCTGAACTTCTCATCAAGAAAACCCTGAAATGAACATCTTAGAGTATCTTCCTTCTCATTTATAGATCAAGAAGTCTAGCTCCTTCCAGTTCAAGCCGGAAAGTCAGTCCACAACAGGAGGACACTCAATGGAGTGAGCTGTAGTGCCAGCCTCTCTTGAAACCCAAGGAGTTGTTAACTCTGCCAGCTCCCAAATGGCTATCCCAATACTACTGAGTGGGGGAGTGCTGAAGTCCCAAGCTATCTATGGTTTTAAAAATCAAAACCCATTTGCTGAAATCAGATCCTCTGGCCCACTAAATCTGTTCTGTGATGCTCTAGGGACACAAGGCAGTCCTAAATCCAGCTTAAGTGGCTTGGTGCAGAACTCCTGGGTGGGCACAAAACCAGCTACTGGAGACATATCAGAGGTAACAACCAAAGGGATCAATCTCCAGTTACTGAAGCACAAGGAAAAGTCCAAGTTACCTACACAGTTATGGCCAGAGTTCATTTGGACTAAGAGGTAAACAGAGATGGTTGAGCTCACTCTCTAAAACTAAGGCTGGACTGCTGGAAGCAGAAGCCTTCCCAGTTGCTTAAAAAGGATTGAAATGAGAAATCGGAGCAGCCTTGATCGTTTTTAATCAACTGAATGAGGAGGAAGGAAGGGAGGCTCTGGAAGAAAAACATGAAAAGCTGAAAAAGTTCCAGCTGCTGCTCTCTAATGGAGTCTTGGTTCATTGTGAACGGTGGAATAGTTAGGCCACCTGGTGGTAAACAGCAAACCAACAACCTGTGCAATTTCTAAACCACAATAAATATCCTGAGGACCAGAGAACTCGGGGAATTGTCATAGGCTGGAGAGCCTTTCATTCCCAGGTGGCTGGTGTGCAGTCACCGCTGGGAGACCGCAGCCAGCCATGGTTATTTGTTGCTATTCAGGTGCAATGCAGAACAGATGAGTTCATCTGGTGCCTGGCCAGTTTATGCCAGACAGCCGTTTCCATTGCAAAATCTTTCACTGCTGCCAGCCTCTCCTTTGCCTCATAAGGAAGGAAAAGGAGAAAGCAGTCCAGGGGTAGGTGAACTTAGGTTAAGCTAGTGAAGTAAGAGCTTGACATCACGTTTGTTAAGTGGCTGAATGAAGACCTCTGTCCCTAAATGCAGCCTCAGGTCTATGCAGGTAGATCAAGTAATACTCATGTGAATGGTTGTGATTACACATTTGGGCTTCATATTATTAATGAATATTCTACAATATAATTTTCGTTTCTGTGTCTGCAACTTGTTTCTTCCAGCAAATCTACTCACCAGAGGTACTGTGAAGTATCAAACATAAACTGAGAGTGCATGGAGGATGTTGATGAAGTTGGTGAAGTCCTTCTTCAGAAGTATTTTAAAGTACTCATCTTTCATATCTAAGAATTTAGCTGAGTTGGACACTGGTATATTGCCAGAGGGCATTCACAGACAGGTTCAGTACAGGCAAATGAATATAAATGGAAATTTGCTTGAAAATGTAATTCTTCTTAAATAAAGAACTGCCAGTTGCTTTGCCCAATTCTATACACTGAACTTTTAGTCTGACAACAAGTAACCATGTCTAGCAGTTGCTGTTCTGCTGAGCATTGCTCCTAGATGCTCTGTCCTTGCTGTTCTTGCCTGATTCTGTCACTGCATTCTCTAACACTTGAAAACTCACCAGACTTGTGACTCACATTTTAATCTTATCCAAGTCACAATGTTTATTTCACAGGATGCCCAATTAAACAGTAATTCAATCTGCTCTGGAGATGTTTCCTTCCCTGCTGGTGATTAGTATAACCTGAATAACATAGGAAGCACAGAAAAAAAATGGCAGTAAACAACTTCAGTGGCATCAGGAAACCAAGCTGCAACTTTTCTCACTGAAGAAGAGGGAAAAAAGGCATGCACAAAAATGTTAACATGGATCATAATTTCTAATGTTCGTTGCCTCTGACAAATGGAAGGGAAAATTATGCTGCCTTAGTATGTCTTATGGACTCCCTTTAAGCCCAGGGAAACATAAGCAGGTGTGAGACTGTGCAAGCCACACAAAGTGAAAGAAAAATCTTTGGCTCCATTTTCCCATTGTCATTTCAAGTGCCTGTTATTGCCTTTCATTGAAGCTAGTGTGAGTATGCCAGTTGCTTGCATCTTACCTCCAATGCAAGTGCTGGAGCTCTGTGCTCTCAAAGCTAAGGAGCAGACTCCTGCCTATCACTTGCGGCATGCTAGTGCCCAGAAGCCCTAAAAACCTATTGGCTATCAGCTTGCTGATAGACTGAAGGGGATTTTTATCACGGCACAGATTTGCAAACTTTCTCAGCGCTTTCTTTTCATCTTCACACAGGCATGTCAAGTGCCATCTGATGCAGAGAGATGTAACTCAGCTTGTTATCAGCTCCACAAGTAGCCTTCTGCAGCACCCAAGCTTACATTAGAGGGACGGAGATAGAGGTAGAGCTCCGCATAAAAAGCAGGGGCTGTTTTCCAAAATAAGAAAGAAAATTTAACTAGACTGTTAAATGTTACTTGGTCTTTAAAAAGCAAACTAAGGAAAACCTCTTGGGAAACACCAAATGTGAGAAGCTGTATAGGAACACAGCTTGGAGCTACCTTCCTTCTCAACTTCTACAGCTGCTAAGGAAAAGCCAGCTTGGAGTTGAACATCACCAATTACTCACAGGAAATGCCCTGGTTTCAAAATGGCCCTTTGCTTACTGGAGCAAACTCAAGGCTGATGCAAGCATGGGCAACTCTACCAAGGACATCTCTTTATACTAGTGCTTAAAATAAAATGTGCCACTGGTTCCTTACTTTACTGAAGCACCAGATGCTAGTTACTGAGTAGAGGCCAGGTTGCACCTCCGGGCTTTTCTGTGTGTGCACTGAGACAAATTGTGAGCACTGGCTCATGGGGCAGTTGAGGGGAGCCAGAAGTCCTGCAGAGCCAAGCAAAACCCTGGCAAGGACCCAGAGTCCATGGGCACATTGTGGAGCAGCTCCCTCAAAAAGCCAGGTGTTCTCTCCAGCTTGCAAAAGGAGCAGTTTTGTGACTTAGGAAGAAACATTTCCATTTAAGTTCCTGCTGTGGCAATGCTCTTTACTCTCGGCTGTGCCTAAGTGGCATTACCAGGATCTCCTTGCACAGCACCCTGTGCCTGCCTGCCTTTTTTTTCCTCTGAGGGGGCAGAAGTTTGGTGCTTGGCTTTTTTAGTGATAGCATTTTAAAATTCTTCCCAATAAAATTTTCAATGTGCTTTGCAGAGACTTTCTAAAAAAATATAGATTAATTGTGATAATTAAATTTCCCTCTGAGTGATTTCTTTGATAAATGGGTCTAGTTAGGACTTTCAATTAAGCACCAGGCCCTGCTGTGAAGTCAGAAGGAGCCTCCTGTTGCAGGCATTTATTGCCTCATTTACACAGAGACAATCTGAATTATTTTACATTACACTGTTTGTCTTTTTTTTTTTTTTTATACAGGTATTAGAATTCTTATTAATCCCTCTGTCAGGGAGCCAATTAAAAAGGTATGGTCAAGCAATTTTTAATTATTTTGTTATGGTTTAAATAAATCTCCTGGGAGCGTGGTACTTGAAATGTTTCTGTTGTCCATACTGCAGTCCTTTGCTGCATAAAGTCACTGGTTTGTTATTCTGCAGGTTCTCATGGACTCCAAGTTGGTGATAAAAGAATATGAAAATAATATAAAGTGGGGAAGAAAAGACATTGACCGCAAAGACAACATTTTGATGAACAGTGGTAATATGCAACAGTTCCAGGAGCATCAGCTTTTAGGTTTTTTTGGTGTCCGAAATTGTGAGTAAATGGTAACTATTGCTTGCAGAATTTCAGTTATCGGGCTACACTCCGCCTTTAAGGTTGCTATGTTTTATAGTTACACACTCAAGCATGGTTGCATGGTCATTTTGAGTGTAGATTGATTTAAGATACACAGTTTCTACCTTTTATTATGAAATTGGGACTATTTGCTTGTTTTTCTAGTTACTGGTATTGATGATTACAGAAAAATATCCATGTGACTTAACCATGAAAAATGAGAGGTCCACTAATTTAATAAAAAAATCAAAACTCATCCAAAAGAAGGTTTTTTTTAAAAATACAAAATCCACATCTAGATACCAGAATTCACTGTCATTGATAACAGAGAAGAAAAAGCCTGCTAGGCTTAGAAAATGGTTTTAAGTTTGTATGAGTTTTCTGTAAAGCCATCCAGATACCCTAGCTAAGATGAAATTGTAAGGTTTACCAACTGATGTGCTTTGAGATATAAATCAGAAACTAATTGCCTGACGTTAGGGAAAAGCATGTTTTTATCTCCTCCCACACTAACCAACAAAAATATATCTATTTCTTTTATTCTACATAGTATGTTTGAATCTATGTAATGAGAATATATAAATTTCTGATTATACTGTTGAGCTTGATTTAGATGCAACCGATGAAATTTATATGCTTCCCAAAATGAGATGTATTTTAATTCTTATTAAACTGAAACTTTTTTTGGAAAGTGGAAGGATTTCAAGGGAATGTCTGCCATGTAAAAAAATCATTCTGTCTGTCCAGGTATGAATCTAAGCACAGGCATACCTCAGACTGCAAAGAGCAAGAGATTTTAAATGGGTTGTGACTATTGAGAGTTTGAATAATTGACAGAAATTTCTATGCAATTAATGTAAAGCACAGGACATGAACTCACTGCTGAGAAATTAGGGTTTGTGGATTATTGAGGTATGCCAATATATCCAAATGTCAGCCGCCCTCTTTTTTCCCCAACACAAACCCGCAAACCCCATGCTTCTAATGCAGATTTGTTATGCTCTGGCATATCTAATTTCTTAAACTGGTAAGACAACGATGATTGATACCAAATAATATAAGCATACATTTTAAAAATCCAAATGCTATTTAAAAATGAGAACACTGTGTGGCTAATATGTATTTAGCATCCTCTCTCTTTGAGGTACGTCTTGTCATATAGGATCACGCTGTTAAAGCGGTTCATGGGAATGATGTGCATGACTCCTTTTGCTAATGGGAGCTGTGTGCATAGAACAATTTAGCTGTTAGTGCTCTAAGGAGAAGAGAACTTGAATAGCAAGGGCTTGGAGAGCAAAATAAAAAGCAAGCTGCTAAGGGCATTTGGAAATACATCACTATTCTTTCTCTTCCTAAGCATTGCTGCAGTAAACAACTGCTTCAAGATTCCTCTTTAAATAAGTGACATGAAAAGGAAAAGAGCATGACTTTGAATCAACAGCCATTCAAAATGTACCCAGGCTCCCAAACTAACCTCGAGGGTAGGAAAGGCTGGTGGGGGGAGGGTGCTGCTGGGGTGGTTGTTCAGGTTGGTTCCTTTCTTTGCTGACCAGTGGTTTAAAGAAATTATCCCTAGTGGGAGCTTTCTGACCCAAATATCATGGACGCTGCATTTCCTGTGAGGAGTGTATTTAGGCATGGATTTTAAAAATACAACTTCCTAAAATTAGACTCCCAAATCCATGTAAAGTGCTACAGAAATGGCTTGATCTTCAAAAGAATCAAACATCGGCAGACTCCGGGTCAGAGTCCTGACCCAGCAAAGCAGATGAATATTCTCCCCAACCCCCACCCCGAGGCAACGTGATTGCTCATGCATTTAAGGCTAAAGTGCTTAAGTGCCCCCTTAGGTAGAGGTTGGAGAACTTAAACACGGGTGTAGAATCAACTGAGCACCATCCACTCTTTTAGATCTTGGCTGGAAGGAAGTTTTTTCATTTAATTGTTTTTTTATCACGTTGCTTGCGTAGGTTCTCCCAACCAAGCCATGTGCAACGAAGTGCTTTTAAACACATTGCAAACCTTGGTCCTGAACACTGCCAGGACAATTTCCTTTGGGGGTGGGCTGCAAATAGGGCTGTGTACAACTCCTAAAGTCAGGGCAAATGCATACCGCACTGGAAAGCAGCTTTTTTAAAGGCTAAGCTGATAGCAAACTCTTCCTGATGATTAGTCAGGGCTAGAAGAACCTGGGATATTAAAACAAGCCAAAGAGCATCATGTATGACACAGCCCTTTCCTAAATGTTAAGATGCAGACCTGCTAATGGGTAAAAAGATGGCTTAAGGTACTGCACCAGGACACAGAAACTCCAAGCCCCACTTCTACCAAAGGATTTACATATGACCCTGGGAGAGTCACTATTTTGCTTCTAAAAAAGGGCAATATACCTTTCTGCCTTTGGAGTGAGGGGAGACTAAAATCCATTAGTGATTATGAGGTGCTCAGATATTAAATTCTTAAGTGCTTGAATACATCAATAGAGGAATTTTCCAAAGAGACATCGTTGAACAGATCTGTGCATGCTTTTTGGTAATATTCATAATAATGTGTTGTATATCTTTATTCCTGATGTTTTATTTATTACAAAGTATTAAAGGTTTGGTTTCCTTATGAGAGTGGATTGACTTGGAAGAGTTCCAAGGAGAAAGAAAATGTTTTCCATGTTATAAGACTAATAACATAATGGGAAAAAGAAAAAGCTTATGTTGCTATTTGATTGAGACAATAAATAAATGCCTTCACTTTGGCCCATAGTGTACCATCTAACTACTATGTTCTTATGCCTGTTTAGTCTCATTAACTGCCCTGCTTTTCTCCTATTGTGTTTTCTTCTACTTCTACAACTGATGTACTAAGTGCTGCAAAAAAAACCCCAAATAAACAAAAAACCCCAAACAAACCCTCCAAAAAAACATTCAGGCCATAACAAATACTATTCCATACTCCCTGAATTGAATGTCACTTGCGGGATGGTCCCCATGACATCAACAAAAATGCCATATTGCTGTTTAATAGTCAAGTCCTGCCTAAGTCTGTCCATTAGTGACAGCAATCAGGACAGAAAAGGAGCCAGGTTACAGATACCAGGGTCAGCTTAAAGCTGAGGAAAGACAGGCACATGACAGAAAAAAGAATTTAAGACTGATTTTGGGGAAGCTGACAGTTTCTCATATTTAAACCAAGGCTATATCTAAACGTTATGCTTATGCTCTCACAGAAATATTTTTTTTTGTATTTTCTGTTTTCTTCTGCATTTGTGTTCCTTCAGACATGTAACTTTTGGTCATATTTTGGCAATCAACATAAACCTGATGATCCTCCTAAGCCTTAGTTCAGAGCAGTTGACAGCGGCTGCATTGTTTTAAGGTCTTTAGTAATTTGGGTTCACTTTCTCAGGATGAAAACTTCCTTGGACTGCTGGCTCTTCAGGGGATCAGTACCAATGAGCAAAAGCATTCTCACAGTGAATGAGCCTGACTTTACAATCCAGTATCTTGTGTTACAGCTGTCAACTGGATCTCGCTATCTGTCCCATTACTCATTCTGGCTTCTCTAACGCTCATTGGCAGTTGTTCCCTGTGGTCTTCTTTTGGGGCTTTTTTTGTCTTTTATTAAAAATCCCTTTGGGAAACTGAATTCAACAAGTGGTACTATAGCTTTTACAGAGGTGATAATCATATGTTTGTATTTTAATATTATCAGTGACTACGTTCTGTAACACAATAGAATGTCTTCATTTTTTCAATCACTATTCTCAAAGTGGTTTGGGAGCTTTCAGATTGAAAGGCACTAAATAAAACACAGGGCTTTACTATCACCCTAAGCACAGCTCAGACTAAAACTTCATCTTTCTATGCTTTTCATACAGTTGCTTTATATCCCATTTGATACTTATCCTATTTATCCAGTATTTTGATACAGAATTTGTAACGTTGCACTCTGCTTATTACTTTCTGTCTGCTCTTGGTTGGTACTGTAAACTACACAGTCTGAGGTTCTGTGCTGTACTGGTATTGATAAGGTACTTTAATTCACTTTTGCGTAATTTGAATTCCAATCTGACACCAAAGTTTGCTCATTTTTTGAGTTATATCAGCCTAAAGAGAGCTCTCTGTGGATACCTCTGCAATTAAGGTA
>VZRW01009911.1:1021411-1182078 GCA_013398125.1 Aegotheles bennettii | reverse complement strand
GGCGAGCGGTGGCGGCTGTGTCCGGCGGGACCAGGGCAGGGATTGTCCCCCTGCACCTCCAGTGCCGGGTTCAGCTCTGGGCCCCTCACTTCACAAAGGACACTGAGGGGCTGGAGCGGGGCCGGAGGAGGGCAGTGAAGCTCTTCAGGGGTTTGGGAAATGTCTCCTGGGGAAGGGCTCAGGGAGCTGGGTTTATCCGGCCTGGAGAGGAGGAGTTTGACATTCCTGCATCTACCGGACACAGCAGCTGCCCGATTGCTCGGGGAAGACATCTGCCCAACAATATTCCTCTTGAAGTGTTTTCTACATCTCGAATGTTTTTAGAGCTGTAAGCTCACAGATCTTTTTGACAGCCTTCAGCAATAGCCCAGAACATGGCCGTGATTCAATGCTCTGTACCTTCCGTATCCCTGCTACTCGTTAGTGACAGACAGACCTGTCACCATGCACCCCCTTTGCTTGAAAACTGAGTGCCACAATCAGTGCATCCAGTTGGCTTTCTCTGGGCAATGTCCCCTCCAACCATAACGATAAAGACGACAAGATAAAGAAAGAAAACCTTTGTAGCTGGAATTGGTTTGAAGAGATGTGTGTGAACACAGATCCTGAGGCTTGCTGCAGTCACTTATCAACATTTCTCAAAAGCTTTCCATGAAGATTTCTGAGGAGACATTCTGCTTTAAAGCTGTATTAACACCAGGTGTTGCCTGCAGTAGTGTATAACAGTATTTCCATTTTGTCCATCCATCACCACCCCCTACCACCCACCTTTTTTATTTATTTATTGTAAATCACTAAGTGCTCAGCAAGTAACATTGCAACCTGCCTGGCAGGGCATCTTACATACACACACAGACACACACACAGACACAGATATACACACATACTTTCCAGCTTTAGTTATTTATGATAACCCTGAGAACACCATCTGTAAAACTCAGGGTTTTAAAGAAACAGTAGAGATTTAAGATAATCCCAATGAAAGATCTAGAAAGTAGTTTCATAAAGCATAGGTCACACTGTTCCGTTTATAGTGACATTGCCTTAAATTTCTAATCTCCCAAAAGAGAAAAGACCTAGGCTAAGACCCTGTAAATTTTATAAGTACCCAAGCAGTCTTGTTTTTCCCTACTCCACCCTGTACAGGATTTTAATCACAGCCCCTCAGGGATCTGCTCTTGCCTTGATCCACCTTCTGTTTTGCCTTACAAATAGCTCCACAAGAGATGTGTATTCACAAAAAGGGCTGTGCATTCTCACCATCACAAGGATTCCCACGTGGAAATAGTTCTGTGGGATCAAGGACACTACTGAGTTTCCTGAGAAAGCATTTCAGAGGTTTTTATGTGAAATATTCTGAGCAAGGGACCCTGGAGGCTCTAGTTTCCTTCTCTCCTTCTGATAATGGCCAATAACACACTAATTTCACTACTGATATGAAAGACATAGATGCTTTCTGATTTCAGTCCAACAGAGGGGAAAGAAGACGTAACGTAGGGCATGGAGCATCACCCATCCTCTTCCAGGAAACTTCATCCAGAACAACAATAGACACCTAAAATCTTTCCCTGAGCATCAAAAGCATGTTTTACCTTAGAGTTATCTTAGAAATGACTTTAGCAGTAGGACAGCTTCCCACATTCCATTCTTGGATGAAATTCTAATTATTGCTTACCAAAAACTAAATTAATTTTGGCTTCTTTATGTTAAATGTTTAGATTCATATAGTTCCAGTCAAAGTCTTGACAAGTATTTGACAGCCTCCTTTGCACAGAACTGTTCCTACTGAAATAGTTGCTATACCTGTAAAAACCAGGTTAGGGACTGGAGATGCTGGGTCCCTTCCAAGTAATTCTGTGATTCTGTATTGGGTTGCTGCCATGCCAGACATCAGTAGAATTATACTAAGTGTCAAGAACTTTAAAACATAAAAGAGGTGTTTCCTTAATACTAATTGATTCTGCTTAATACTGTGGGAAGTTGCTGAATTTGCTATGTGACATATCCCTAGCTTGAATTATTCAAAAACATACAGGAACTGATACAAAAACTTAATATTGTTTTGAGTTTATTATTTTTTATTTAATTATTATTTTGGAACCACCTGAACAAAACGTGGCCACCCTCACCTCCTGGGCTATCAGTGAATAATCTAATGATGATACAGAGACAGATACCAGACTGGAACGTGTTTGTAAGGTTCCACTCACCTCTGTCCTTGTTATCAGGAGCTTGGTACTCTATCTACCCCTTATCTCTGTGGGCTGAGAATTTCTCTGATATATTGGTGTTTAGGACATAATGTTCCTAATATCGCAAGTAATGATAAACGCTCTCAATGTAATTTACTACCTCATAGGTACTAAACTAAATTTACTACCTCACAGGTATGTAATTTTGGTGATTACTGTTGTATTTTAGATGTTCTGCTTTCAGAATTCAGCTGCAGACTCCCAGGTGTCTATGGGTTGCATAAAAAAATGGAACACAAACCCAGTCAACCCTTTTAGTTATGAAATATTTCTTAATACCTCTATGTAAAATGTGTGGCAATGAGGTTATATTTTAACATTGAATATTGTTCTAAACTTGAAATTTATTCATTCATTAAACTAAGTAAGAATTTAGTAACTCACTGATTAACATACAATAAAATAAAACACACGTTCAATTTTTGCATTCCAGGGCATGAACTGAACAACCCGTTATGTGTGTCCCCTACTTATAGCACAAGTTTAAAAAATGAAATAAAATGCCAGAACTTGATGAACACAGCACCAGAAAATTACAAAGCCAGACACATCATTATCTTTGTGTGTCTACATGCCAAGGACTGACCTTGATTTGTGGCTTTTGTGGGAGAAGGGACCTTTTTGTCCATCTGACTCCCCCGTGGCAGCTGAGCTGGCTACATTCAGTGTAACATAAGTGCAACCCTCTCATTTTTCTGCATTTCCACTTACGTGGGAGTCAGATAAGACAAGAAACTGAGACTTTTGGGGGCTGAGCCCTTGCCAAAGCATTACTTATAAAATATTATACCTTGAAGGTAATCTTGCTGAAAATAAAGAGAGAGCTTGAATGAGCCAAGCAACCGCGGGAATAAGTTTTGAGTTACATCCACAGAAGAAATGAGAGAAGCCCAGTTATTTTCAGGGAATGATTTTACTCCTCCATCTCACAATTGTCACCTTTCATAAAGGTTTGTTTTTCCTTCAGATAAAATGATCCTTCATCTCTGCTGCCTTTTGTGTAACATTCATCCTGCAACTGAATTTTTGGAAAGCCCCATCATAATAACACTTTTTGCAGCTGGTTGCATGTTTTTCAAGGCTGTCTAGAGCCTGAAGTATTTGAAAGCATCAAGGACTGTACACACTCAGTTTGCACACTCCCCAATCCTCCTGATGTCACTGAGTATTGCTTCTTAAAAATAACTCTTTGACCCCTCCCACAGCCCCCCAAAACAACCGAAACCCCAGAACCACAGGATGACCAGCTGTACTTCAATTAATTGTATAGAAAACCACTTAGGTCATCCAAAAGAAGAATCACTTTAATCTATGAAAATAAAAGTATATTTTTTTCTAGCTTAAATTTTGCTATTTAAGTAAAAGGCTGTTTCAGTGTAGGAAGGGCGAGTTTTGCCTCTGTTTATGAGAGTGTGGGCTCTCATTTAGGAGGAGGAAGAAAGCGTAACTGTATTTCTATGGAAGAGAAATAAAAGGTAAGCAGTTACATGACAGTAAAATATGAGCTGAAGCAGTTCTCTCTTCTAGTAAAAACCGGAAATAATATGGGAACTCAGCTACCACAACCTGCTCGTGCAATTTTAAAGACATGTACCAACAAGCAGGCTTCTGGGATCTGGTCTAGTCCCTTCACCTTGTCATGAGGCTGTAAGACCCAAGACCAAACCCTCTTTCCCCTGGCCCAGCTTTCTTGCTGAGATCTTGGTTTTGTTCTTCCCAAGCTTCACCTTGGAGCAACTACTCCATCTGTAGTGTAATTCAGGATATCACAGCTTTGTAGTTAAACACGGAGAAGAAAAAAAGCCTGAACAAGACAGAAGCAATCTCTTGCCTACAACATCAGCTACCAAGCACCATGGATCCAGGTGTGCATGGCCTTGCAGTTATTTACATAAGCTGCTGTATGTGGTATACCAACATAGTGAATTATACCAATGTGCACCAGATTAATTGATACAGGCTCTTCACTAGGCACACATGTACACAACACACAGAGTAGCCCCTTCCAAAGTCTCTGATATTCCTTACACATCAGTCCTTCTGATATTCCTCCTTATTTTTCCTGAAGGTTTAACTGTGGCTGAAATTCAGAACAAGTCTTTGGGTAAAGCAAAGCAAAGATCAGTGTTCAGGATAAATGTTACCTGGGAAAAAAACCACAATAGCTCAAGTTGCAAAAAGTATTTGGAATACACTTTCTGATGGCTACACATCTAAATGCTGTTAACATTCATGTATGGTAAGCACAAATTAAGAACAAAACATACACATGCACTTGAGCAGGTACGAGCTCTTTCATTTCATCAAGACTGTTAAAATGGGCTTCTCATTTCCACACAACTGGTAATTACTTGTCATGATCTGGAAAACAGAGTAATTAAAACTAATTCATGCCACCAAATCATTGCTAACGTTGGATATTCACTTTCAGAACCAAACTGTGCTCTTACACCAGAAATAAGGCTTGACACATAAGCCATGGTTTGCCTTTCAAAGATGCTGCTCAGCAGCACAGTGACTTTTCATATTCTGTGTTGCTTTGAGCTGTACGCACAAAAATCAAAGAGCTGATAGTCACTGGAATAGAAACAGGATAACAGTGTTATGTATATATGTTTTATCCTGACCATAAAGCTCTTCACTCAGTAAATTATATCCAGTCCTTATGTCAGCTCTTCTAAATTAGCCGACGCCTGAGAAAGTTATGATGTAAATATATAGCAAAGTTCAAGAGCAGTAGTCTTACTACTACCTAATTATAAGCAAGACTCTCAATCCCACTGCCTAAGTCTCCGTCAGATCAATATAAAAGCAGCTCAAACCCTGTTTCACAAATTTCACTCATAGTCCCAAAGAGAAGAAGCTGGCTTATTCCCAGTCACTTGTTTTAAACCAGTATTAGTCCAAGCCTCCAACACAGCTATGTTCCAATTCCTGTATTATCATTTCCAGATTATTCCTATCTCATTTCTCCTCCAGAGACACCAGTTACCAGCTGTTTCTGTGTTATGGAGCTGTGCTTAGTCACCAAGCCTTCTGGAGAAAAACGATAAGGAACTAGGCACGTTGCAAAATGAATTCACAAATGTTTAACACACACTGAGGTAGTCAAGAGGAACTGCACTTCTCTGTGTGCTCGTTTGTATTAGCATAATTAAATTACCAGATTAGATAACATTTTGAGAACAAAGTGTCCTACAGCCTGTCCTACAGTTACATATCAAAGATTTACAGCCTGGAAAGAGTGTTCAGGTCATCATTCCAAATGCCTGTCGAAATCTACTGATGGAGCTGAGGGAAGTAGCAAGGATACGGTGACACAGATATTTTTGCATTGCGAGTGGGATCTGGACCTATCTGAAAGTGTTTCCCTGTGCCACATGCTGTTACATAGCCATTCCTCCTGAAGGGCTTTTTGATCATCATATAAGGTGTGTTACTTTTGCTCTACCTTATCCTGATTTTAAAACAAACTAGAACGTAACACTGCTATTTTCACAGAAGTGTAGCATGGTTTGGGTTGGAAGGGACCTTAAAGACCATCCAGTTCCAACCCCCCTGCCATGGGCAGGGACACCTCCCACCAGAACAGGTTGCTTCAAGCCCCATCCAACCTGGCCTTGAACACTGCCAGGGAGGGGGCAGCCACAACCTCTCTGGGCAACCTGTGCCAGTGTCTCACCATCCTCACAATGAAGAATTTCTTCCTAAGATCCAATCTAAATCTACCATCTTTCTGTTTGAAGCCAGTATTTTGTTCAGTCCTTGATTGCTGGCTCTCGATGAGATCAAGAGGGCTCATCCTCCTGTCAATCCATACGTCCCTCTGTTAACAGGTAATAAAACTTGTTCAGCTAATTAAATTAAAAACCCAGCTGGCTTGCCTTAGATTGCAAAGCTAGTTCTACCCACAAGCCAAACAAAATGTCATGTTTTCTCATATTATTAATACTCCGCTCTTCCTTGCAAAACCTGAAATAGGCAATGGAGTGTGAATTTCTCTATCACATCCTTGTCCTGCCTTCTCTCAGTCCATGTCCTTCCCTTCTCTCTGCCATGCTCATACTCGTGTATGCTGCCTTTCTCTCATCCACTGGCAAAACCAGGGGGAAAAAAAGGAAATCTGATTCTGGAAGCTTCCTCTGAAACCTGGGGACTTGCAGCAGCAGCTGGACATCAGAACAGAACAAGTATGAGACATGTCACAGGTAAAGCATCCCAATGGGATAACTGGGGAGTTGCTCCAAAAGAGCATGGCACTTTCCCCAGCCCCACCACTTAATGAGTATTTACCACATTGTCTAAGTGGAAAATAGAGATGATCCAAAGGACAGTCTTATCTCCTTGGTGTCCACACCAAGAGTGCAGCAGCCTTGCTGACTCCTCTTTCGCAACCAGGTCAGCACCAGCCACCTCAGCATCTCCACCCAGTCCCATCTGTCATGGAGCTATTGCAGGGGCTGCACAGCTTACCGTCTTGGCCACAATATCTGATCATTTATTTTGACAGATATTTGGATAGAAACATCTTTCCACATCGTATCTGTGCCATTCCTGGAAAATGAATCATTACCTTGGGTAGATAAGTAGCAAACTGCTTACCTACGTGCTATTTTTTTCTATCTACAAAAAGAGAGCTGAAGGAGTGAAGCCAGGCTGCTGCCCCAGTGGCTGGTGTGGCCCCATGGAGGATCCCATGGGAGGGGCAACCGGGCAGCAGTCAGGTTGGCTCAAGTCCTTGGGAAGCTGCAGGGACCCTCTTCCACTTCACTACAGGCCAAGAGGGGAAAATGCTAACTGACACATGATTTTAAGCTTTTAAAATTTATTTTAAAAATAGGATTATTGGAAATCCAGTGTTTCAGATTGGCACTTTCTTCCCATGCAGATCCCCATCTTTGCAGAAGAGGATCTGATTCCCAGTGCCAACTGTGTGTCTTTCTCTTTCAGCAGGTACCCAATAAGCCCCCACCTCTGTACAGCCCAAGCGGCCACGCTCATGGAGCATGCAACCAGGTTTGCAAGTAACTCTGCAAACTCTGCTTCCCAAGCTGGAAAATAAATTAGACGGAAGCAGCGGGATGGGATGAGACTTCAACACAGGTCACTGTCCCTGCTGGGTGCCCTGACGTGACCTGGCATTGCCAGGGAAGAGCGATCCCGCTGGGAGGACTCCCTGTCCCTAGGGAATAATCTATGTTGAAACTACAAGTAATACCCCCAGTTCCCCACACTACTGGATTATAATGATCTTTGCATAGATAAAGGAGCATGCCTTTCTGGGGAAGGAGTAATCATTAAAGAGGAGCCTCTGAAGAAAAGCCAAAGTCCACTGTCAAGGAAAGATGACAACCTGCAACTTTAACAGGGACCTCTGAATGATACACCTTTGGGTTTCAGTATCTTGTGCTCCAGAAATTTACTTTTCCTCAATAGACTAGTTGCTATTTCTTTTTCAGTCACCTAGTTAAATGTAACTTAAATCCCCCAGTGCCTATTTCTGTGAATTTGTCACAGATCTGTATTGAAAAATATTGAGAAGGAAGCTGAAAAAATTATTCAGTCATGTATTGGGGTACAGTAAATCACTTGTCCATTATCAGTAATAAATAGACACAAGCTGACTGGTACCACGTGGGAAGGAATTCTTAAATATTCATTGATTCCCTACTGAGTTATCTGCTGGAAGGGACAAAGGGCAGCGTTTGCTTTCAGCAGTGTGTGGCACTACCCAAGCTCTGCAGGGCAAGGAGGAGCGTGCCTGTAGCTCTAGGAGAGAGCTGTGTCCTCAGGAAGAAGCCTTTTCACCACTGTGAGATAACTGTGCTGCCATACTGGGATCTTCACACTCATACACCTCTAATTCAGGCTGGGGAGCTACACAGCTCAGTCCCCAAATCCCTGACCTTGGTAAGACAATGCCTTGCTGTTCTGCACCGTCCCCTGCAAGGGGTTCACGTCCACGTGCAAGACCTGTCCTGGTGGACCTTGGGTCAACCTGCCAAAATAGCATGAAATCTACAGATTTGCCCTTTGTGAAAAGTTTTAAATTATTTCACTGCCTTATTAAAGAGACGAAGGGGAAAAAAAAAGAAAGAGAAAAATGCAGCTGTAAAAAAGGAAACTGCACATCTGAAACTTGATAGCACAAGGGGATGGGCAGCCTGCGCCGAATGGCCAGGAGACATCTCTGCAATGATGGCTCATGCTTTGGAGCCAGACTGGCCTGTGAGAGAGGTTTAAGTAGCCCAAAGAGAATTAGCGCCAAAAAACCCCCAAACCCGGAGCAGTCTCCTGAATCAGAAAGTTTGGTTTGCCAGAAAGGAATTCAATCTTTGAGGCACAGCAAGAGGATGAGAAGATAGCAGCAGATACTGCTAGCAAGGCTTTGGTCCTGAAGACGGAGTGACTAGAGCGCAAGTCTTACCAGGAGCAGCTGAGGGAACTGGGATAGTTCAACCTGGAGAAAAGGAGGCCTTATTGTTCTCTACAACTGCCTGAAAGGAGGTTGGAGCCAGGTGGGAGTTGGTCTCTTCTTCCAAGTAACAAGTGACAGGACAAGAGGAAATGGCCTCAAGTTGTGCCAGAGAAGGTTTAGATTGGATATTAGGAAAAATTTCTTCACCCAAAGGGTTGTCACCAAGCCATGGCAGGTGGAGGGAAGCCCCACAGTTACTTTTAACTATTAAACGCTCCAGTTCTTTAAGGCAACCTTTACTTCTGAAGGGTCCACCAAGGAGCATGCTTAGAACATCAAAGGACAATTCTGAGCCCTATGGCTGATGTTCAAGATTGGTTTTTAACCGTATGAGGGAATTGCTCCTCTAAAACCAAACTCCCCAGTGGGGTCATGGGTCCCTATACTGAGCTTCCCTTCATTTTGCTCTCCTTTATTTCTTTCTTCATTGCTCTCATTTTATTATTTAAAAGAGCTGAGAGGTTAGAAAAGAGCCAGATCAAGTCAATGTGTCAGGCTAATGTTTAACCTTAAATTAAAACTTCACAGATAAAAAGAGAGTGTACTACACATTTCACAGCTAAGTCCCCTGCTCCAGCCTGCCTACCAGAAGCATCAGTAGCACCAGGGTCTAAGTGCGCTCAGCACCTTCCTATCTCATCCTTCGCTGTCTTTTTTTGCTCCTTAGAAGTTAACTGGATTAAAACCAAAAGAGCCTCCTAGCTGGATAGTCTTTCTGTTATTTGTCATTGATGAGCTACAGATAAGCTTCAACTTTGCTGTCAACTGAGTCAATCTGTTCAGAGCAACAGCTATAGAAAACCAGAATCTTCCATTCAAGAATTGTCCAGCTGGTGCTATGTCAAACTTTGTAGCTCCAGAAGTCAAAAAATTTGTGGCTTGGGACTATGTTGTTTTTGCAGCACTGTTTTTGGTGTGTGCTAGCATTGGAGTCTTTTTTGCAGTTAAAGAGAGGAAAAAGAAAACATCAAAGGAGTTTTTGGTGGGTGGCAAACAGATGACGTGTGGACCAATAGCTTTCTCTCTCACATCAAGTTTCATGTCAGCAGTCACAGTTCTGGGGACACCCTCTGAAGTTTATCGATACGGGGCCTCCTTTGTGCTGTTCTTTCTTTCTTATGCACTTGTCATCATTTTTACTGCCGAACTTTTTCTGCCTGTATTTTACAGATCTGGCATTACAAGCACTTATGAGGTAAGTAGAAATTATCAAAAAAAGACACTATTCTAACATAAAAGTCAGTATCATGCATATAGATGGAGAAAAATCTCTGACAGAAGGCTTTCTGCAGTTTTACAGAATAAGTGTATTGATACATCAATTATTTTTAGTAACTGATTTCATTAATTCAAACTAGTTATTTATATTGCATGAGCTGAAAGCACAAATTAAGGGTCAGAGCTCCTGTTATGCATATATAACAAAGGGAGGATGAGGGTTTACATGCCAGCACCAAACTGAGATACAGCTGGAAAATATTTAAAGTTTATCCAAATGCTTTTGCTCTTATAAATAACTATTCCACTCTGGCTTAGAAAGCAGGTATTAAAGATGGACTTTCAGAGCAAAAATTCAATTGTGTCCAATTCAAACTTGGACAATATCTGGCAATTTGGTCCAACTTACTATAAAAGTGGACTATTTGATATTTAAAAAGCTGAGGTGGAAGGAAGGGATAAAGAGGAAGAAGATAGCAGGTCTCTTTAAAAAAAAACAAACAAAAGAAGTCAGGGCTAGAGAATGAATCCAGGGGTTCTCTAGGAAATGAACAAACTGAATCTTCTAGAGCTTTTGCTTGGCATTCCTCCTAGAACACATTATTTTCTTCATATGACAGTTCAGAAGTTTAAAAAAAAGAACATAAAACCAAACAGTAGTCCTTGTGGTGTTATTGCTAGGAGCAGCGTGTGCAGCCCTTGTCATCTGCACACCCACAGGGCAGCTGTTGAGCATTTGGGAATAACCTTTTAGTCACTTTAATCAACTGCCACAAATCTGGTTGCACCCGATTGTGGGCAGTTTCAACTAAGCAAGAACTGGATGAAGAAAGCCGGGTTAGTTTGTGAGAAGCTTCCTGGTAGCAGAAAGACTGCTCTAGTTCTCTAAGCCCAAACCCAAGCAGGGGCTTTGGTCAAACAGTTCTATCTGGTTATTTGGAAATATCTCAGTTACAGGTTGGAAAAAAGTAAAATTGCCCCTCTATTCCCATTGCCACAAGTAACTGCATTCTCTAGTTGGTTTTGAAGCAAGATCAGAGAATGAATTACTTCTCTCATCTGAGCCATCAAAGCCATCATTGTAGCCAGAAAGTCCCTTCAAGCATGCTGGAAAGATGACTCCACTGGCTTCATGAATTATTTTTAGAAACAAGTCAAGTTACACAAATTAGCTATTTATTTGTATGGCAAACTGTGGGGCTTATTATGCAAGAGACACAAGAAAGTTGAATGTGAACAAAATTAGTAAGAATCATAGAATCATTTAGGTCAGAAAAGAACTTTAAGGTCTTCAAGTCCACCACTAAACCATGTCCCTAAGTGCAATGCCTGTATGCCTTTTAAATCCTTCCAGGGATGGTGACTTCACAACTTCCCTGGACAGCCTGTTCCAATGCTTGATAACCCTTTTGGTGAAGAAATTTTTCCTAATATGCAATCTAAACCTCCCCTGGCACAACTTGAGGCCGTTTCCTCTTGTTCTATCACTTGCCATTTGTGAGAAGAGACTACATACACCTGGAAGTCCATAAGAACCCCACTTGCCTCTCCATGTTGAGGATGTGCAGATTTGGCTTTAGACTGAAACAGATCAAGTGACAAAACCAGCCTAGTTCAAGCACTATGAAAGCCTCTATTTTGCTGCTTCTCCATCTGCTCCGCCACCACTTTTGTCACTACAGGAGTCAAACTATGCTATTTCTCCTAGAGATCAAGTTTCCTCTTCATATAGTTGGAGTATACTTCAATTTGAAGTTCAAATCTCTTTTCCTTGTAGCACTTGGGCTCTTTCAAGTATTCCTGATACAAAGCAGTTACTGATTACTGCAACCCACCATACAACTTCAAGTACATGCTACTGATGAGAAGATCTCTTAAATGTAATTACTGCTACGTGTAATCACAATCATGCTCTCCTACTCATTACTCATAGCAATAATGCCAGTTGCCAGCAATTTTACTTGCATAGCAACCTGTTGCTCAGGGTGAACAGAAGGTTAATAGCTGTGTCACAGATGTAACATTGCAACTCACTGAGATTCCTCTCTTTCCCAGTATTTGGAGTTAAGATTTAACAAGATTGTCCGTCTTGCTGCAACACTGATCTACATCCTGCAGACGGTAAGAAGACATTGACTCCTTGTTTATGCTAATTTCACTCAACATTTATTTTGATGGACTAGTCTCAGACTGCACATTTTTTTAATGAGATGTTTTAATGAGTACTCTTTTTTCCTTAATTTTCTCACTTGGACTGTGAATGTTAAAAAGAAAGAACGGTTGCTTTTCTGACTTTCCAGCTTTGTCCTGTTTAGGATTAAAAGTGCCATTTTTGTGGTCTTTGACACTTGGATGTTATCCGAACTCTCACAGCTCCTTAAATTCTTGATCTCATTACATTCCCTTGAAACCTCTCTCTTTCCAAGTGAGTGGATTCTGACTTTCTTGAGAGGCCAAACGAGCTGGGTACATTTAGTTCACCAGTTACCCATTTACAACACCAGGGTCAGGCTATCCTATTGCAAAGCAGCTGCACGTGGCAAGGGCTGCTCCCAACTCCAGGTCCCGAGGACTAAGCCCAGCAGCCCACAGGGCAGAAATTGCTGCCCAGTGTGTGCAGACTCCACATGTATATACTGCTCTGTATCACCATAAAACACTGACCTGTCCACACGTCTGTATGCGTAGATAAAATAAAGAATACTTCTGGCTCTTGGATGGACAGGTTGAGCAGAGACTTGCTTACCCTCCCAAAACACCACTTTAATACTTAACTTTACCAAAAGAACCAAACGTAAAAAGTCACCTAAGGCACTATTGTAGATATCAAAGTTTTTTTGCCCTTTGATTTAAAGCTTCACCAAGTTTCTCAAAAGATTGCATTAGTTATGTATTTGATGGAAAGTCTTGGGATATTGCCAAGACATTTTTTTCTATATTAATTCCATTTTAGTAATTCCAAAACTTTTTGTAATAGATTTGACTGCTTATTGACTTCCAGGCTTTTTTTTCTCCCTCAGTTCTATCACATGAAGGGCATTGAGTCAGCTCCTTTAAAGGAATTGAATGGAACAAAGGAAGTTTAATTTCCAAGATCAATCCAAGTTCTCTCTGTTCATGTTTTCCTGAGAGCTTCTCTTTCCATTTGACTAGGATATTTTTGTCATCTAGTCATCTTAGCAATGGGTAAAATAAGAAATACCAAAAAAGTACCAATAACGGTCCTTCCAGAAGAAAAGAATTAAATCAAGGGTTTTTATTTTGTAAAGGATGAAACAGAAAGCCATATACCATACAAGCTGATCTAAAGAAACTTCTTGGTCTGGTATTTTGCTCTGAGTCCCACTCTAAATAAAAGCCTTATCACTGTGCATTCACATACTTTTTTCCCCACTAACTTTTTCTTCTTCAGATCCTTTACACAGGAATAGTGGTTTATGCTCCATCACTGGCACTTAACCAAGGTGAGTTTCCATGCTGCACTACATGGATATCCCAAATACCCACATCACAAGCCAATTAGAATAAATATAGTCTGCAAAAATTTGCTCAGAAGTTTTGTAAGAGGTTTTTGCATGCACCTCACAGCTCTGCATTTCTGACCCCCCAGATGTCTCACACCAGTACATTAGCAGGAGTCCCAGGTTTGCTGTTCTGCTCTGCTTTGTGCTCAGTAACCACCTAAAGAGTTGAGCAATGAACAATTTCTCAACATCCTGACAAAGTTCACAGTACAAGCTGACGATCCAAGACCGTATTATGTACTTTGATTCCCCCCTTCCATGTCTCCCATGGGCATAACTCCATCCTCTGTTGCTGGAGCTGAATGCTGTGCCACTGTCTGCACACTTCTTTAATTAATCTTTGCAAACCAGGCATACAGCATCCATCACGATAGATGGGATTAGCAATTTTACTGCCATAGGGCATAAGGAATCATCATGGCCCAACTCCTGATTGACCAAAATTGATCATCATCAGAGTTGCATCCAGTTTGTCCAATCCCACCTCTCACACAGTGCCAAGCTTTCTTCCTCTGATGCTCAGCTGAACTCCATGTGACAGTTCATGTTCATTATTAGGCCGTACTAACTTTGCTAATAAGAACACCTTTACATTTGCCCTCACAAACTATGCCCAGTGGGAGAGACTTCAATATAAGCAAAACCATAATTTGCACATCTTGCATAAAGTAACTTCATAAAGTAAAATGAACATGCAAAATGGTTTTAATGCAGCACATTTCAGCCTTAAACTGTTTCCAGTTGCAGGGAATGGAATTTACTTTGGGGTTGGGTTTTTTGCTTAGGATTCTTTGGAAATCTCTGAAGAACTTGGTTTCTCAAGAGAAAATTCTGGCTTAAGAAGAGTAGGAAAGCATTGCTCATAAAGCTGTGTCCCATAGGACTGGTGTTTTTTCTTTATGCAATTACTCTTTTTACGTATTACTTTTGCATACTTGAAAGTTAGTTAAATCCAATTTGCCAGAAAACAACAATGCAGAAGTGTTAAGAAACCTGAAAAATCCAGCAAAACTCCTAACAGACCCAAAAGATTAAAATTAGGAATTACTCCCATCCTTCTAAGGCTTAAGGATCACAGCTTTTCTGTTGCCACCCAGATGACCTGCCCCCATTTTGCTGACCATTTGGTTTTCTTTGGTTTCGCAGTTACTGGATTTGATCTCTGGGGCTCTGTAGCTGCGACAGGAATTGTCTGCACTTTCTATTGCACTCTGGTACGTAAGAGGCATAACTGAACAGCTGGAACACGGGCTGTTATTTCAACCATCCTTCACACATGACAGGCTATCACAGATGGGCAGCTTCTAAATACAGGCTGAGCGACTGAGGTTTAAAAGTAGTAGCACATAGAGATAAATTTCTTTTAGACTCTGTGGTACACGTAAGAGAAAAAAATATTTCCTCTCAAATCCTCTGTTGTACGTCTCAAGGTTTAAACCAGACAGCTTGAGGCAGAGTCCAGATAAGGAGGCGATAACCTCCCCTTGCCATACTAAATCTTTTGAGGAGATGATGATTCTTATCTTTTACAAGTTACGGACTGAAAAACATTGTAATGAAAAATGTGCCTCCCAGATCAAGAACAGAGTGATAAAGCCTAGGAAGGATGATCAACAGGTCACAGAGAGCTTTGCTTCTAAGTGGAAACAACATGAGACTCTGGATTACAAAGAAAAATAAACATCACAGTGGAAGCAGCAGAGCCCTGGGGCTCAGGACATAACCTAGTTTCTGTTCTCATTACCAGCAATTAATTTTTTCAATATTTTAGTCCACCCTTGTGGAAAACACTTATTATGTTGGTCTAGCACAGATTTGATCAAATATGAAATTAGCTGTGGAAGAAAGCTGAATTGCCAACTTTCTGGGGCTATTCTTGTGTGTTAGGCTAATTGTGGACAGCTGAGCTCTGTCTGAGAAGTGTACAGAGCTCTATGGGAAGTACAAACACACACCAGCTCGTATTCCCTAAGCTTTTGTTCCATGCCATTATATATTCTTCAAATGCATATAAAGGAGGCAGGAAAAAACCCATTTAACTGGAGGTGGAATACTCTCATATAGCTGTAGACAAACCGTTTAGGCTATGTGTCTTTCTCAGATCTGCAAAAGTACAACCTTCATGAAAGAATATAAAGGAAGTTTAAGAAAAGCCCCAATTTGCTGTATATATATATATATATATATGAGAGCATACAGTTTCTGTTTGTTTTAGGGAGGATTAAAAGCTGTTGTCTGGACAGATGCATTTCAAATGATTGTCATGGTGGCTGGCTTTGTCACGGTTTTGATTCGCGGAACTACTCTGAACGGTGGATCAGCCAAAGTCTGGGGAGATGCCTATGAAGGATCACGACTAAACATATTTGAGTAAGAAAGAAATGGTGCAAACCTTTCCTTTTTGTATAGTTAATATTTAGAAACCCTACCCTCACTGAGCCAAAATTACGCAGACTTGTTATTAATCAACCTCAGAGAAGTCCATTCCCTGTTTCTTCAGTTCTTGGGAATGCAGTTGGCCTTCAGGAGAGCTTAACTCCTCTTTCTGTTACCCTCTTTGAAGAAATCAAAGCCCTGCTGAGCTGAAAGGGAGCTTTGCCATTTATCTTTGTATAGCTACAAATGCAGCCCAATTATTCTTTCCAATTGTATATATATTTCATTTTCTATTCATAAAACTGAAGCTGCATTTTGAGTACACTCACCACAGCAGCTAGCAACAGTGCACCAATGCACTGGGACAGCAAGCTGACCTTCCTCTGGCTGTTTGTGGCATTGACTGAAAAGTTCATTGATCAAGGCAAGTCACTGACAGAATCCAGCAGCAAGGTCAAACGCAAAGACGACAGATGCAAGACAGAAAGATGTACTTGTACTGCCTAGAATTACTGAGTAATGGAATTTCATTGTCAAAAAAAAGATAACACTGCAGCTGAAGCAATTTCTCGTAAAGGAAGTAACACATCATGATGATGTAAGTAAGGGTTTGGAGGATTTTTAGAGTTTGTAATTGACTTTGTTCCTCACAGAGGACTGGGTCCCAGGCAGGATGGCTGCAGCGCTGTTGCTGCAATATGACACAGATCTGAAATCTGAGCATGAAAAGCCTTATAAATATGATTTCTCTCAATTAATTAGTCCTCTGAGCCTGCATGATAGATGTTTATCCTGACTTGACAGTAATGTGTTCCAATGTAAAAGTAAAAACCTCCCAAATCTGAACACATTAGATATTGTCTCTGCTGGAAAACAGTATTACTAGAGCAGTACTTCCAACTCAGAGGGTAGGACACTTCACTCTTCCTAAATGTATTTAAATAAGTGAACTAAATTGTTTCTCCTCCTTTCTAGCTTTGATGTCGATCCTTTGAGACGACACACCTTTTGGACAATTGTCATTGGAGGGACATTTACATGGCTAGGGCTCTATGGCGTAAACCAATCCACAATACAGAGATGCATTTCTTGCAAATCGGAAAAGCACGCCAAGCTGTAAGTTACCTGTCATTAACCTATTCTAGCAATCAAACATACTGATGTGGAACTGTACTAACAGTTTGTTAATGATGTTACAAAAATACCAGGATCCCACTGGGCGTTAGTAAGCTAATTTTGCGCTGACAGTTTTACTTTCTCTGGCCCTAAATGACATAGGTAAATGCAGAAAGAAAAACAGGCAGCTATCTACCTCCTGCAGCTGATTGATTTGGGGTCAGGCTGCCAAATTAATCCTTAGAAGCAGGGTATGGGAAAGATGCCCACACAGAAGTTGTCCTGTCTACAGCTTTATTGTAAAAACGCACCTGTTGGAATTGTATTTCTGTTGTATTGTACTAAAAGTGGTTATTGATTTAATGGGGAGCTACAGTTCAAGTAATGATCTAAATAAAATTAAATCAGTAAGTTATTAAAATTCTAAAATAGAAGAGTAATTAGAATCAATGTCAATGAATCATGTGGAACTTCACAATATAGACATATAGGTCTCCAGCCCACTACCTTCCTTGAATTCAGCACTAGCATGTGCACAGCTAGACACACATTTTACTAAACAATGAGTTTTTCATACACCTCATGCTAATTGCTTGCCCACTTGGCTAAAGCATAAAGGTGGTAATTTTTTCCTTATTCAAACCATCAGATTTTTTTGTTATCTGCAATCATACTCATTTTCTTAAGGTCATGACAGATTATATGAATTTATCCTGTTGAATTTCAGCCTCTGAAAAATGTTTGGAAGACCCAACACTCAGAACATCACTAGTGACAGGTCCCAAAAGACATTTGAGTCCCAGTAGCAGAGCTCTGAACTGACCTTAGCAAGAGACCTCATGTATGGTGACATCCCAACACGACGTCGGCTGTACAAAATCTGGCAGCTCTTGGGAAGTACAGGATTACTGATCCGCAGCCACACCACCTCCCCAGCAGATGCTGTCACCCACATCTATTTCATGGCCTAATGAGAAAAACCCATGTCTTACTTTGCAACCACGGCAGGATCCATGCAAAATAATACTCTGTTGCTTAAAGGGAGAACAGCAATGACCCCCAGCTTAGAGGGGACAGGAGGGCCAGACCCAGAGCTCGGTGCAGCCCCTTCTGCCTACAAGTTACTGGTCTCTTCCAGCTGCACACTTACCTAGACCCTTTATCCTTGCCCTATAGCACAAAGAGGCTATATTTTTCCACGGTTTTTTTTTAAATCAGTATTATATACAATTATATACAATTTTTTATCCTGGCGATGCCCTTAGGAAATTATATAGCTGGCTTTGAATTATATAGCTAGCCTGGATTAAGGTGTTTCCCTAAAAAGCTGGAAATAACTAACATGTAACAGCTTTTTATATTCATCTTGTATTAAACGGTTTCTCTCCTTTGTTCTAGGGCACTTTACCTGAATTTACTGGGTCTCTGGACAGTCCTGGTGTGTGCAGTATTTTGTGGTCTGGTGATGTACTCTCATTACAAGAGTTGTGACCCTTGGACCGCTGATTTCATTTCAGCACCCGATCAGGTACAGATACCCATTATTATAATTATAAATGCTTTGGGCCCAGACATAGCACCTGTAGAGACAGTTGAAATATTGTAGGATGCTTCGTGTCCTTTCAGTGCTCAGACACTAAGGTGGTTGCCAAATCAGGGCTGGGATCTCTCTTCTGGCACTTCCGCAGCACTGATTTTTGCCAAATGGCATCCCCTTTGTGGAGAATCCAACACCTCTTGTTAGTTGGATCAAAACCAGAATTTAGCAACATGCTCAGAAACAGCTACCTCTTCCCTTAGCCAGGAAAATCTTAACTAATTGCTTGTTGCTCTTGTGCTTCCTCTGCCCCAGCTCATGCCGTATTTTGTTATGGACATTTTCTCCTCGATGCCAGGAGTCCCAGGACTGTTTGTTGCCTGTGCGTTCAGTGGAACACTAAGGTCTGTGACTCTGAAATGACATTTTAGCTGAGTACCATTGACTTCTTCAGGACCCAGAAGGAAGTCAGAACAAGCAACCCTAAGAAAAGCCCAGCTAGTTTTCTCAGCACATTCCAGGCAGCAGCAGTAGTGTTTTGCTGAGTTACATTATATTTATGCCAACATTTAGCTCCACTTCTCCAGTATCCTTTCATCCCAAATATATTTTAGAATAACATTATCAATACAGACAAGAGAGTAGAAAAACTGAGCTCAGCTTCCTGAAATACCTTTGGAGCTACTCGTGGTGAAGTTGCCTTTACTTACCCTGACTGCCACTATGTCACAGTTAGGGACAGAGTTTCTTAACAAGCCCATCTGCATGGGAAAGTCAGACTAGGAGAAGAGAGATCTGCACAGAGAAGTTTTAGAAACTGTGTTCTTCATGTTATTGCAGTTTCTACCCTCTACAGGCTAAACGTTTATACTTCATAGGACATCAGAAAGAGAGAAGAATCAAGTTCACAGTGACATTATTCAAATGCCATAGAGTCAATCTCCAACAGGGTGTTTCTAAAGACTCTTATCTGTAGAAAAAGCAAGAGAGAGCCATCAAAACAGAAAGAAAGGGGAAAAAAAAAGGAGGGAGGGGAAAGCTTAAAAGGCACTGGCTGCTCCTGGCAGGAGACTAAGAGAACAGAGGCACTGAGTACCAAATACTGTGATGTAGGTATTGCCACAGACATATTTTCATAACAAATTCACAGAGATTGTATTCACCAAATATGGGTTAACATGCCTAGCTAAAAGTCAGACCATTCCTATTCCGTATTTGTCACTCAGAAGAGAAAATAGAACAGGTATTTTATGGCAGAACCAGGCATCAGTCGTGGTCACTGCACATCCTTTCACAATATCTTTATTCTGGAGTATTTCTGTATTTTGAAGGTCTTTGCAGCTTGGTAGGCTGAAGGGTCAATCAGGATGAGTTTCCATCTTGTTCTGTGCCAGCATGAAGCTCTCACAGAAGGGACAGAAAACACAGCAGCACCAGCATTATACTATTCAAGAACCTTACGTTTTATAGTATTAATACAGCATTTCTCTGTAGATGCAATTTTATTTCAGAGTCTATTACTCCCTATTTACTTGACACTCTTCTCCCTTTCTACAGCACAGTAGCTGCCAGCATCAACGCTTTAGCAACTGTCACCTTTGAAGACTTGGTCAAGAAAGGTTTCCCAAACCTCTCTGAGAAGATGAGCACATGGATCAGCAAAGGCTTGTGTAGGTACCCTAGGTGGGATCCATTTCTTTAACAGCAAAGGCATCCACCCCCCTGCTATTACTCCAGGAGAAAACAGGGCAGGATTTTATGTTCTCCAAGCCTTGAGAGTCTCAGACTCTCAGCTGACTCTGGGAGCAGTTCTGTGAGTAGTGCAGGGCACTGTCTAGAGATGCTCCTTCAGAAACACACTTGTGCTCAGGGAACCTCCACAGGAGTGTAACCCTTTATAAACTCGCAGGGTGTACACCAGCCTGATGCTTCAGGAGAATTAAGCACAGGTGCTGTATGGTACAGACCAGCATCAACAACCACTACTCAAAATCCTTGGAAAAAGTTTTGTGTACTGAAAATACTGGGGAACACTCTGGGATCTTTACAATACAGAAAAAAATATCAATGTAGTTATTTACTTCATAGTAGTATTACTAAATACTATTATTTTACAGCAGTACAATAGAACATTTCTACTCAAACTTAAGAGCATCACATTAGCAGGTTGTTCAGTTTTTCAGAGAAAAATAAAAATGCAAAAAAGACAAATGAAAACCAGACCATCTGAATATCAAGTGTCCAAAGTGCTTTGATTTTTTAAGATACTTTTTACAAGTATTGCAGTAATATCATAACCCTCTTATAAGTACTGCAATAATATCATAGCCCTTTACTGATGTTTGTAAAGATCACAAAAGAGCCAAACCAGAACTCTCTCTGTCTCTGGAACTGTCTCCAACCTCCTCTGTTACTGCTTTTCTACTTACTACTTGTTTTTTTGCAGTCAGGACCTCGAAAGATAACTTTTACCACCAAACCCAAGGTGCATTAGTAGAGATGATGAGTTTTGGTTGGCTTTACTCAAGACTGCTACGTACAGAGTTTTGTCTACCACAAAGTTAAAATGGGTGTCAAAGGGAGAAAGCCACGTTGTTTATCATTGCCTAATTAATTAGATTATTTTAAAAGCTTTATTTAAAAGCAATAGAAATGAAAACATTTTTACATTGGCATCACTTCTAAATTAATTTCATTGCTAAGTTCTGGTTCAGAATAAAACCCAGCCAACCAAAAACCCAACGAGACTTCATGCAAGATGCTGCTGGGTGCTTAATGCTCTGCTTTAAACATCAAAGCCCAGTAAGCAAATTCCTCTGTGCCTACCTGGTCACTTGGGATGCCAGATGAGTTAGAATTAACCACTATTAACCAGCACTGACGACCTCGCTGCCCGGTCTTTTCCAGGTATATTGTACGGCTTCCTGTGCACCTCGATGGCGGCAGCAGCGTCGCTGCTGGGAGGAGTCGTGCAGGTATCTTGTGCTTCAGAAATGCAGTGAACTGGACAGGAATGAACAGGAATGCAATGAGCTAAATAATGCTGACATCCCTGGGGACTCCTAGATTACCTGGACAATTTTTGCAGACATTCTGCTGAGTGGAATAACTAGGTGGAAAAAAAATAATCTAAACTCCTCCAGCTCCTTCACTATTTACTCACTGCTGGGAAATGATACTGAGTGTGATTCTTTCTGTCTTCCATTGTGCACTGAAATCACTGTGGGTCCCTTCTCCCACCCATTTCCCATTGAAAATCACAGACTGAATCCAGAACTGTGCCTGCTCCCTCCAGCTGCTGCACTAAGCTCCTGTCTCTTCTCCGTATCCACAGGCTTCCCTCTCCATCCATGGGATGTGTGGGGGGCCCATGCTGGGACTATTTACCCTGGGAATTGTGTTTCCTTGTGCTAACTGGAAGGTAAGGAAAAAAAAATCCTTATCTAAATGAAAATATCTTGGTATTGCTTGGTTAAAACTCTACCTTGAAAATTGTTTGGGATTTTTAGGTTTAGTCTCCAGGCTGCTTTTCAGATTTAAAGCCTGCAGGATTCCAAGATCTGTTTAGAGGTCCCTATCCCCTCTGAATTTATCCCATTTGAATTTAATTCTACCCAAGTGTGGAGTAATTGGTGACTATATCCACATGAGAGTTTTTTCAAGATTGTTTTTATTTTTGAGTTTCTTAACTTTCACTAAGAGGAAAAAAATATTAAATACTCACCCCAGTCTATATCCACCTTGGGAAGCACAGACTGATTTCAATTGCCCTGCCTTTGTTAACTCAGGCAAAACACAACATGAGCTCGTTTCATATTGCCCCATGAATGGTTCCATCAGGTTTACCTGGAAGGAAAACTAAACTCTGTGTTAGTTTTGATCATGACAGTTTTGCTTCAACTCTTATTACTAGAGGGCAACAAATCACCATGTTTTATACTGTGGTTGAGAGAGAACAGAACTGATTTATACTGACCAGCCATCACCTAATCCCACCTAATGCACGTTCGCAGATGCATTTAGTGTGCTCCACCTTTAACATTATCTCCCTGTGCCCGCCAAGGGTGCTATCGGAGGCCTCTTAGCTGGGATCACCTTAGCTTTTTGGACTGGTACCGGCTCTTTCATTTACCCTGCACCACCAGCAAAGTCCATTCCTCTGCCACTGTCGACCCTCAACTGCACCCTGGCCAACAGCACCGAGGCGCTGACGACGGTGGCTCCCACGGCAGCCCCAGACAGGTATTTCCCTATTTCCTAAAGCCTTCCCTTTCATAGAATCAGAATCATTATGGTTGGAAGGGACCTCCAGGGTCATCAAGACCAACCTTTATCCCATCATATTCCTAACCATTAGACCATTAGGCCATGGCCTCAAGTGCCTCATCAACCCGTTTTTTGTACACCCCCAGGGATGGTGACTCCACCACCTCCCTGGGCAGCCCATTCCAGTGCCCAACCACCCTCTCAGTAAAGAACTTCTTCCTAATCTCCAACCTAAACTTCCCCTGACATAACTTTGGCACAGAGTGCAGCCCGAGCCCACAGCCGGGGTGCAGCCGGCAGCGCCGAGCAGTCTGGGGGCACCGAGCTCTGCCAGGTCATGCACCGACCGCAACGTGAGCTGTGTGTGGCTGGCACAGCCAAGAGACAACATGAGCACACCATCTGGCCATCACTGGCTGCTTCTTTCCCTTCTGTCACCTCTTCACAGGCCTTTGCTGGCAGACACCTGGTACTCCCTGTCCTACCTGTACTTCAGTGCCATCGGCTGCCTAGGCTGTGCCATCACGGGGCTGTTGATAAGCCAACTAACAGGTTGGTATTATAACTATATCATCTATATATATAAATCTAATCTATATCTATCTATCTATATATCTATATATATAGTGATTTTGCACAAGAACCTTGACTCAGCTCCCAAAAGAGCCTTCACAAAGTCCAGCAAGGGCCTCATGAGACACAGTCTTAGGAGAAGGCAGCATGCTCTGACCCTACTCCCCCCACCCCGTGCTCCGAGGCTTCTCAGGCTCACACCTAGTCTGCACACTTAGGTATCACTGCTTTCTCCTTTCAGGACCCAGCAAAGGAGAAGATATCCCACCAGTGTTGATTCAGCCAGTCTGCAACCTGTTTTGCTTTTGGTCTGAAAGGCTCAAAGCTTTCCTCTGGTGCGGCGTGCAGCACGACAGCCAGGAGGTGAGTGTCCAAAGGCATGGGCTTGGCCCTGGGGCAGTGGGGGCACAGGGACACACGTGTGTGAGGGCAGGGACCCTGCAGAGAGCAGGCTTGCTTGCAGCAATCACCTGAAGTTATGCAAGGGATGCTGCGTAGGCACCATGGACTGGAGATGAGATCAGCCAAACTCATCGGTGCTGGTCAGGAATAAGTTACCTATTTTCCCTGCTAGTGCAGCACATGGGGACTCGGGGTCTCTGGAGACAAACAGCTCTCGGGATGACCAGCAGCCCACAAAACAGGGGCTGACCTTCCCCTCCATCTCCCTGCCCTCCCCGCTCCAGCAGCCAAGCAGGGACAAAACTGCACTTTACACCCCACGGATGAATTCACCAAGCTACTGCCTCCTCCCACTGAGCACAGAGAGAAAGACTTTAGCACTCAGGCATTCATGAACCATTCCTGCTGCTGCCATCCCCACCTTCAGACCCAGCAGCACCACTGGCCCATTGGGCAGAGCTGCAACCACCAGCACTTGGGCTGCTCCTGCCCACCACCCCCTCCTGTTCCCCAACATGTCTCAGGGTACAGTAGCCCGTTAACAAGCCATAAAGAACAAGCACCTCATTTTCTTGCACTGCTGTAACAGTTTGCAGAGAAACATAGAATCACAGAATCATCGAGGTTGGAAGAGACCTTCAAGCTCATCCAGTCCAACCCCTACCTACATCACCACTAAACCAGATCACCCAGCACCACATCCAGACACTTCTTCGACACCTCCAGGGACGGTGACTCCACCATCTCCCTGGGCAACCTATTCCAATACCCAATCACCCTGACAGTGAAAAACTGTATTGCTCCATCTTAGCAGATGCTGCTAGGTTTATAGAAGGGACATAAAGCAGTATGTCTGTTTTCAGCTCCTTTAGGATACTCTGCAGGTACCTTTAAATCTTGAAAGTAATTTTTCAGCTGCACGACTCACGGTACTCAACGATAAAGTAGAAGCTGCTCTTCTACCTGGATTGCATTAAATTTGACATTAATGATCTGATTTGGAGCACAGCAGTTGCTCTAGATTTGCTTCAGCTCTTTCACTTGGGTGTTAGGTTCCCAACACAGATTTTATCTAGAACTTTCCTGGAGAGAAAAAAAAAATCTCAACAAAAGCTGTAAAAAAAATAATCATATATGCATTTACCTCCTTGTATTTGCTTAAAATGTAGGATAATGTAAGTCAAGTAGTTGCAGTGTGAAACCAGAGGCAAGTGGAGGCCAGACAGAAAACCAACCCACTAAAATGTAGATAAATATGCAAACAAAAAAACAAAATTAAGTGATTGGGACTGCACTGAGGGCACATTTCAAGAGTTTTACATGAACAGGGGAGGTTTGAGAAGTCGTTTTTACTTTTGCCAAAGCCTTTCCATGATGGAATGAGAAAATCAGTGGTTGCGTATGGAGGGGGCACACACGAAATTGTGTCTGTCTGTGGGTCTCGGAGTAATTTCACGCGGTGAAGTAACTCCTCAGATTTATAAGAAAGGATGTCAAAATTTCAGAACACACCAAGATACCCTTTAAGCGAAGGAAAACCAGTGAATACGGGCTACGAACTACTAGGGTATTTCTTTCTTTTTTTTCAGGTGGACTTTGAAAAAAATCTGCCTAAAGTTATGGCAAATAAAACTAGAACAGATAACACCTCCAAGAACAGTATCAACAAAGAAAACAAACGCCAGTTCCGTGGCTACAATTCCGAGGAGAATTCCTACACTAATACGAGCAGAGAATCTCGCCTCTAGAAGCTGAGGGACAAGGGACATTTAATCAAACTTTATTTCTCCAGCTTTGGAAGTGAAGAGCTCTTTCTATTGCATTTACCAGCTTGTAGATGACCAAGAGGGAAAAATTTCTCTCTATAGCAATAAAGGCCACATTTTTATTTATGAATTTCACGACAGACCTGGGAAATCATCGGCTAAGGGGGTTTTGGAAGCACTGCTCTTTCAGAAGAAACGTTTCATGGATCTTGTCTTGGAAGCTCCTGCTCGGAAGTAGCTGCAATGCATCTGTGTCACAGGCTCTGTTCAGTAGTCATTGAAGGGAAACGTGCAAAGGTGAACTTGAGATAAAGCAAGACTTTGGAGAAGCTTCTGAGGTCTCTCACTAAGGTGAGAATGTGAACTGCCCTCTGATGGAGGGAGCCCCAGAGGGAGGTCAGGCTGAGCTAGTCTCTGCCTATTCTTAGGTATCGCAAAAGCCTCCTCACAGGAATGTTGTACAGACCAGGCTGGTCTTTTAGTGACAGAGTTAATCATGTTTGCTTCCTCTGTGGAACTCAGATTTCTTTACAATATCTTATTTTAAAAGCTATAGGAGAGGATAACAAATTTTACTTTGAGATAGTTCTTTATCTCTGTTAAGTCTTGGAAAGACATCCTTTCAGCTCAAAAAGATCCAACTACTGCATTTATGCAATGAAGAAAATAAAACGACATTTGATGATGATGCCTCCTAATTGATAATCCATGCTGAATTTTGGAAAAGGGCACGTGATTAGGTAAGATAATCTGTCCAGTAAAATCTGTCCATTTTCTCTGTGGAAGAAGGTACCTAGTCCACTAAGTGCTCTGTTTCAGTGAAACGCATTTCACCTAAAATCTGCCTGATGTAAAGGAAACCCAGCAGACCACCTCTCACCTTGATAAACTTCTGGATGTAGTTTTTTTGATCAATGTGTTTGTTTTAAAACAAAACTCACAACAGAATTAAACTGAATGAATGAAAATATCAAAGATGGCTCAGAGTTATGGACCCGGACGATATTTCACTTCTATTGCTCTGAAGAACCCAGCTGCTGCTTTTGCTTTATCCGGATTATCTTTATGATCTAGGTGAACCTGGTCCTTGAAGTGACTTCTCTTGTCTGTGTCCATGCCCTACCTCTGGGAACAGTCCCAGGATATTCAATTACAGAACAGAAATAGTCTGTAAATAGCACTGTCTCGCTTGCCGGGACAGTTTGTCAACAAACCGAGTTAAGTCAATATTTGTGTTAATCCCTTTTACACCACTTTTATAATCTCATAAAAGCTTACAGCAGAGTCTGGCTGTCAGCTTGTTGTCACACATGGCATGCTTTCCTTTCCTGCTTCCATCCTCGGGGTGGTCAGCAAGGCAGAGACAGGAACTCAGTCAGTAATGCTGTTGTATCATTTATATCTCATGGCCACACACATTATTGCCTAGATTATATTAAGAGAGCCTAACTATCACGCTTAGGGATGTAAAATAATTCCAGAGTGAAAGTGATTCAAAACATCAGTAGCTACACATAGTTAGATTCTGGGTGAAAAAAACCTCTCTACTGGTAGCCGGAGGGTGTCTCCTTCAGAGACATCTAACTGGGAAAATGACCAAGTCTGCTCTGAGTATTTCTTGAGACGTTTACCCATCACAGTATTCTGCTGGTCTGCATTTTGGAAGATGCACAGCTTACATTTTTCAGTATTTTTTCACAAGTTTAGCAACACCTTCATATTGGATTCACTACAGACTTAGTAGCTTTCCAAGTCCTTTGCCACAAAAGAGAATCTTAGTTTGTCCGTTTAATGCCAAAAAAAGTGAGTTAGGTTGGCTAGAATTGCATTCTCTCAAAACATCTTTGAAGAAATACCCTGAACAATTTCTCTTTAACTTTCTATTTCTGGACTAATTTTGTTTCAACTAAGCTGCTCATCAAGCCCAACTGTTTTCTATATCATAAAGGAGCCAGGCATGCCACAAGGCTTTACTAAATTCAGCATGTGGACTTACATATGATGGCTAAAATAGTTAATCAGTAGCTCATTATTCAGTCTTCTCCAAGATTTACGGATGTGGTGTAGCAAACCTGAAATTCAGAAAAATTACCATTCTGATTAAACACTGAGGTCAGTGTCTTTACACTTACCATCTTATCTTCTTGTCTGCTTTACGTCCTGAGCCATCGATTCTTCCAGAGAAGAGCCAATCTGTGCACTTGAGTCGAAAAAGTGCGATCAAGAAACCAGGAAATTCTGAAACAAGAGCTTACATTTAAGAAATTTTTAGTCACTAGTGAAAGCAGAGGACCATAAGTTATTGAAAAACTTAAAAGTGAGTCTGTATGTGCCTCGAGACCAAATTAAGTTGAGTATTTAATTGTTAAATAAGTGTCTGAACCAAGTTTAACCCTTAAATTACTTCCTTACAATACTATAGGTTGAAGGCACATGAGCACTCACTTTTCATGTGTATGATTTTTTTAAATTAACTTTGACTATTTGGAATAATAAAACTCCAGGTCTCTTTCAAAGATATCCAAGTTTATTACTGAAAAAATGCAATATTCAAATGTGTATGATACAGTAAGTAGTTGCATTTGTACATGTAAACCTTGATAAAGTAAACAGCATCTCAAAGACAAATTTATGCCATAAGTGTCTTACAACAGTTAATCAGATCAACAACTTTTTCCTCAGTGATTTTTTTTTTCAATTCTGGGGTACATATCGGCTTGTAAAAATAATCTTAAAACACAAAAGAAATCAAAAGCTGACAGGCCAGAGAACTTCTAGCTTGTAGTGAATAAAAGTCAACTTCTCTGAAACACTTGTGGTACTGTAATCTATATTTTAAATATTACTTACAAAGTGTGGATTTATGAATAGAAAAAATAGTTGAAATTTTATTCTAATTCCTTACTTAGAAATCAAGTTGTATTTAAATATTACATAAATTTCAAATATATACACATTTTAAGAAATCTCTCACGATCACGATATTGCAAGTTAGCCAGGACTATCAGAATAAAAAAATGACTGAACTATGTTATTCAGTCAGATTTTACAGGAGATTATTTCAAAGAACTGAAATTTCAGTGATACTGCTCTAGGCAAAAATTAGAGCCAACAGTTTGGAAGATTTTTCAATACAAAACTCTGAATCGTCTAAATAGAACACAAAGTAAAAAGGTGGTCTGATTTTTTTTTTTTTCATTATTAACAGAAAAATCATTGTGTTCTCAGTGTTTAAAATCTCATTAGCTTTAGACTGCATTGGGTTTAATCCTAATTTCTCACCCGGTAGCATCCTAAGAACTAGCTCAGCGCAATAATGCAAATTACAGAGAACATAGAACATTATGGAGGTTATGGTAAAAAGTTAGAATGAGCCAACAGAACTAACACAAGGTAATTTCCAGTGCAGTGAGGAGGGAATATACCATTGAATCCAGTCCTGGATTTAAAAAGTTCCTGTATAACATGGAATAGCAAAGTGATTTCTCTACAGTTCCCTGTCGTGCCGTTAGAACTTTGTGCTTCTGTGGTAACGTTGTGCTATCATGATTATGCCAAAATCATGCCAATACAAATTTCTGGTAAAGGTGGTTGCAATGTCAATATTGGACAAAAATTGTCTATTCATATAAATTTAAAAATGCTAAGATTGTGCAGGGTATTTGGGATGCCTGTGTGCATTGCAGGGAGGGACATAAGGAGTGCAAAATGTAGTGCTTGAGGAAGTGGCTGAAGGGACAGAAGTGACAGAAGGGACCTAGAAATGGAGATGGCCTAATGGCACACGCGGATGCACCCCGTGCTTCCTCACCCCACCCCACCCAATGCATGCCAACTTTTCAAAAGCACCAGACAAACTGGTATTTGTGCACTTTCTGCTTTGGCTTCTCAGTTAGGGACATGCAAAAAGAGCCTGCCAAAAATTCCGCAGTTACGGAATTGCCCTGGAATTGGGACTGTCAGCAAGAAGGCATCATTTAATAAAACACTGAGGATAAGCAAAGACTGAGCCAGAGGAGAAAAGGGAAAGGATCAGGAGGGCTGTCACCATGCTCCAGCTTCAACTCCCTGTTTTGCAGAACCTGTTGGTGTTCTGAAGAAGAAATTGCTGAAGTGAAGAGGAGCCCTTTGATTCCTCTGCTCACCCTCAGCATGCTGCCTTGTTGCATTTTACTCCAGCAGAACACGGGCTCTCCGAGCACGAGTACGAAAAGACCCAGGGATCTTTTCAAGCTACTGAATTTTCCACCACAGGAATTGAGATTTGCAAGTCACTTAAACACTTTCAAGAAAGTGTCACTGCATGCATTTCAGTCAGATGAAGTATGCATTGGAACTAACAAAATAACAAGCCTGTCTAAACATGCTGTTCTAGAGTCATCATTAACACCAAACAAACATTATTAGGAAAGGCTGGCTGCATATTTGTTTCAACTTCTACCCCTAAAAGAGCAAAATTAGTAGTTCATGAGGATTACAGAAATTAAAATGCTTCTGGAAGTACTACTGCATTGTCATTGTTCTTACCACTGTTTCTCTCTGTCCCTTTTCTCCCATGTAACACTTGATAGAAAACGTGATTGTTTGATTTTCCATTAACTCTATTGCCTTCAAATTTAGCTGCTTGTATAAAATCAGTTTTATTGATATGTCTGCTGCCCAGTGTATGTAAAAAAACCCACTTTTAGGTTAACTGTGTATGAACCACTTCCTTCCAGTTTATGGACATGGATCATTTCAGTTAATCAAAATGATGATGCTTCTACATATGTACACACTGATTTTCCTCTGAACAAACTGTGAATTATGTGAAAGATTAATAAGCCCCATGATGCCATGTAGGGCTTTTGCAGGTAACGCCACTGGATCCCATGGATCCAGAAATTCTCTGGTAGCAGCAGGAGCTGCAGCAAGGAAACAGCAGACATGCACTACTTACATTAGACTGATCACCTTAAGAATAAAATATCACTGAAGTTCTTTCCCCATATTAACGTGTACCCTAAAGCTGTGTTTCCCCAAGATATTTTTCCTTCTGGAGAACTTTACAAGGAGGAAACCTCAGGAGATTTATGAATGTTTGCATTAAGGTATGTACCTGCTAACCTGTTTTCACTAGGCCCTCCAGACATTTTTCTTCTCAGCTTTCAACAGGACACAATTGAGCCTAACTGATCCTCAGAACACAATTTAAGACAAGTTGCTGTTGGAAAAGGGCATAGCAACAGCTGGTGTGTGTTTTGTAGTGATGAAGATATGTACTGCCAAAGAAACATCCAACACAAAACTACTCACGGTCCATCATCACTATGGAAATTTTAGCCTTGTCATCATTAATATTAATGTCAATGTTCATCTAAATTTCCTGTATAAATCCTTTAAACGAAAAGGGGTAGGAAAGAAAAATAAAAATAAATAGCCATCATATGGTTTGCCTTGTTCCCAAGTTCTAGTACTCTATACCAGGATGCTCAGTCACTGCGCTCTTTTTCTGGTAAGGAAACTGAATCACAGCGTATCAGAGAGCCTGTGCTCAAACCTCAGGCAGCCCCGTTAGTGCTCAGTTGTGAATACCAATCTTAATGCATCCCTCTGCATGGGGACAGGCTTTGAGCTCTAAGAAGGAACTTCTCATTAGGAAGGCTAATGAAGCAGAACTCTTTTTTTTTCCCTTTTTTAGTCACCAGAATTCAGATCTCACACATTAGGCACAAATTTAGAATGAAAAGTCATTAGAAATGAGATGTGTGTGATGTATGTGGACTTCTTGCTGTTTCTGAAATGGAAATTACTTTTGTTTGAATCAAGATGTCTTGATTAGGAATAATAAAGACATTTTGGACTAATCCTTTGTATTTAAAAATACTTAGTTGCTCATGCACTCTCTCTAAGGGCGCATGCATAGAGCAAAGTTGTCATAGATTAGATCTGCAATGATCTGAAGCATTTTTGCACAAATTGAAGTTCTAAAGCTCTGTCAGATTTCACAAACGCAGCCTGCATGCACAGTCTATTCATACTGGTCATTTGTTTGGAAATACAATATTTAGAATATGAAAAGATCATTCACCATTCATAAAACACATTATTCCTGAGGACAGTGTGTGCCTTATACTTTAGTAAAGTAACGTGCAGTCAATGCAAACAGCATACTAAACGAAGTCTAGCAAAAAATTTCTCAGCTTAAGCAAATGGCTAGATAGTGGCAAAACCTTTAGACATTGCTGATGCCCTCCAAAAATAAAGGAACACATGCAGTGTTCTTCCAAAACTTCTTGTGCTTTTCCAGTGCGTAAAATGCACAATGTCAGACCTACATACTTGCCTTTGATATACTCTTCTACACCAGTGTTGAAAATAATTAATAATATATATATTTAAATCTCAAATACAAAAAAGGTTTCCTTTCCTAGGTGTTTTCTAAGTCCAATTGGAATTTGCCTAAGTATGTATTGACATGTGCTAATAACCACAGCAGAAACAGGAAAGTATAAAACAATCAATCAATATTTCTGGTTTTTGCCTAATTGCATCCTGTATCTTTATACCGTGGGCCAGCCAAGGCATTTTTAGAGAAAACATTAAAAAAAGCTCATCTGTGACCTTCTGAAGAACTGAAGTACTATCACTATGTGGCACAGAAACAGAAGCTGTGACACACAGTCAATGCTGTCAAACGGTGCTTGATAATCTACAGAATGAAACAGACAGTAAATTAAATCAAATGGTGTGATTCTGTAAGCATGGAGAAGAGTGCATTCATTATTTCTGATAAGGACTCCTGAGGAACGTAACGATGAAGGAACAAAACAGCCTTTCCAAAATACAGGAAGCTGAGTTCCACCAGCCCTTTATGACAGAACCCCTGGGTAATGTATCCAATTAGACCATACCTTCCTATTTCTTTTCTCCTTTGTGCAATACTGTAGATAAGCCCATAGTTGCCTTGTCTGGTCACAGAGAGCTGCAATTAACCAAGAAATCCCATGAATATGGTGAAATGACTAAGGAACTTTAGGTCTGATGCTAGGTCCCTTGGATACAACAGATCCTACTCATCCACTTTGATGGGCTCTTGAATCTGAAAATTAATTTTAAATGGCATGTTAAAATAAAATGATTGTGCTAATACATGCAAGCCAATACTGGAATCACACTTTTTGGTTCCATAGGCTATTGGTAAGTAATAAAAATTCAGGTCTTTTCATATCTCTCAGCAGTGATTTTTGCTACAGTTTTATCCCTAAAATTAATGTTAACATTTGCAGCCTTTATAGTTACTGTGGTTTGTCGACTCTTCATTATTTAAATTTTTCTCATCCAATATAGAGAAGCATATTTAAAATTGTACAAGAGAAACACAATGATTGTAACTATTTCTCCACTCCTTTCTCTGCAAGTGAAGCCTGCACACTTGTTTAAATTGTTTAAATTAAATGCTTATCTTTTCCCACATTATGAAATGTTAGTAATAGATAATGTCATCACCAAAATGTGACTATACCCATAAGCAACACTGCTGTATGCACATAAAAACTAAAATTTGATTCTTTACATGAACATCTACCTTTTGTAGTGATTTTATCCAAAAAGCCCCCCAAAACTGTAAGAAGGCATACAAATAATAATAATAAAAAAATTTAATAGTAACCACTGTGTGTGTGTGCATGTATATACAATCTGTATACATACCTGCCTGTATCTAACTCCCATGCTTCGACTTATTTAGGCCAATAAAAGAAGTGCACATGACTGGAACATTTACTATTACAATAAGAAGAGCACTGTTATGAAGTGCTCTGCTTCTCCTTCCCTGAACAAGCAAGTCACAATGTTATACTGCATGTCTGATATATATCTGCATAAGCTTGCATACTATAAAGAGTTAACTGTATATTCAGGACGAAGTCATTTGCATTGTATGAGAATATTTCAAGTTAGCATTCTGTGAAGTCATGGAACCATTGCCCAGACAGGTCAGAGGGAACAGGAACATAGACATCTGCATGCTACATCAGAGCATGAAAATGACAGTTCTTTCATCCTGGAAGCCTGTGGAGGTGGCCTTTCTGCACACGGAAGTGGAAAGACAACCCAACAGCCATGTCATTTCCAAACAGAGCTGCAATGTGGGCAATGCGATGCATTCTTTTAGTGCTGTTGTTTTCTCTTTGAATTTAGGATTTTTGGTTTTCAACTAGAAGGATAAATTAATGACATTGATGTGCAAATCTTAAACTGCATAGTATATATTAAGCAGCCATAGACCCCTTTTTAGGGTAGGACCACATCCACAATCTCAACAAGAGACTAGGACAAACCTGACAAAACAGTAAGCCTGAAAGATCATTTGATATCAAGTTATGGCCACAAAGGCAACAATTGCTCTTTTCTTCAGAGGCATTACAGATGGAGCTGAGCAATCAGAAGCTGTAGAAATAGTGGATATCATGTAAGTTGGTTTTAGTCATGCCCTTACTGTATAAGTTCATGGGTAATTTTTTATTTTCATTATGCTGTTAGTATCTTCATGAACAGCATGAAAATTCATTGCCTTTTTTTAAACCAGTGCCCAAATTTTTAAATCTGTCTGCACATTCCTGAGTGCCCATTCTCCTTGGTGCTCACCACAGACCAGCTACAGGTAAGGCTCTTCATTTAATTCATTGGAAGCATCTAATTTCCAGTTCCCACCAAAGTCCGCAAGTGTACTGCCCAGCAAGAACATATAAACACCACGCATCTCGCGCACTGATGCCAGATTGACTTCATTTTGGAACTGCACTCTTCAATTTCCAAACGGTGTTTTTTGTTGCAGCACGGTAGTGACTAAGGCCATTCATGGTGATATTGTTTCCCATTCTTTTTCCTTTCTCTCTGCAAATGCTCCAGTTCAGCCTCATACATCATTTCCTGGACTAAGTATTTCTCTCTCCTCATTCTGTCACACAAGTCTTTGGGCATGTCTGGAATCAGGTAGGCAATGAAAGACTTTATTCCAAAAACAAGGTGCTGAAAAGAATGACAAAAATAAATGCTTAGAAGATGCATACTCATTTCTGGGACCACGTTTTAGGACCTAAAGGTCTGTGGTAAAACTGGAACTGATATTCAATTCATGACTGAAAAGCAACTCCTTTGCTTTTTTTAAAGTATACACACACATATGGGAGTAAATGAGCAGACTATCATAAATGTGAAAATGCTGAAGTCTTCTGAAAAGTAAAACTGAGGGCATAGCTAGTGACCTAAATTAAGATGTGATTGCAGGACATGACAGTTAGAATAACAATGGCAAACACTACCTACAAGCAGGCTTTGTTAAGATCTTGTCATCGAACTAACCGACCAGATTCCTGCAATATGTTCTTCAAAGTTAGCACACACTTTTCTATTTTTACATTAGGCTAGAATCATGTCTCATTTTCCCAAAACACATCTAAACTTTTAATAACTATGCTTAATGTACACATAAGTTGCATTACTCCTTTTTCAATAAAATATTAAAAAAAATAAATAAAATAAAATAAAATAAATATTTGGTTGGGAACCAACATGATGTGTAAGATGATGACAGCTAAGGAAATACGATTTGGGAGTGACTCTAAACTCTGTGCATACTCTGCCAATGCAGTTTGAAGTGGCTGATTGACAACAGTTTAGGGAGGGTGATTTTATTTTTCTTCTCTCTCTTGCCTGTCATGAACAAACTGTTGATGATACTGGCAATTTATTTATGGGGCTACTCTAAAAAAATCAACTCAGACTTTAAAGAGGTAGAAAAACATTGTTCCTTCCCATGACTAACCTCAAATACTATGATGAAGGCCAGCCGTGCTGCCAGGACATGCCAGAACTGCAAAGTGAATTCATATGGAGTTGAACTCCATGGTGGAGCTCTGTAATCTCTATACCTGCAAAGCAAAGCAAACAAATCAATTAGCTTATGGCTCAAAAACCTGAACATGGTGAAGAGCTCCCTAGTTTATCCCAGATCTGGCTAAAAGGAGAGAAACTGAAGTGAAAGCACACTTCAAGAGGAAACTGAAAAGGAGAAAGATAATCCACAATACAGGCAATTAAATAGAGCTGCTTATAAGATGGCACTTTTTCTTCCAAAAATCCAGAGCAAACATTTTATATTTTTGTTACAAAGCTGACACCTTGGAGTGTGAAGTTCAAGTGTGCTAACTCTAAATTGGTTCTTGCCTTTGCTTATATGCATTTGAGATTCTCCAAAGTCTGCACAAATGTAACGTGATTCTGTAACTTCTTAGTCAATTCAAGCTTACACTCACTGTAAAACCAAATCTGAAACCAGAAGGAGTGCACTTATGCAATGTTGCATTTAATTTTTATACTGAATTTCTTGTATCCATCTTGCGTTAACTGCTTAGGATCTCAACCTGGGTTAGAGCAACAACAAAGAAACTAACTGTCTATTTCAATTAACAGACTTCAGAATGCTTAACAAAACTGAAATGAGAATTTTTACCTTTCTTGGCAGCTGGGGAAACTTTGAAATGAAATAATGAGGCATGAAAGATACAGCTTGCAGGAGTCCTGAAAAACCTTGGAACACGGGTTTCCAGTGTGTTAGCATCGTGTCCCACCACACAGTGTTTGCACCTGAGACTTTCACGTTCAAGAAAGTTGAACTCCAATGCTCTTACAGGCAAAAAATAAACTATTTTGCCAGTAATTTAAGCACTGACTTTCAATTTAATGTCTGTATTAACATCCAGGCCTGTATGACAAGCAGAGAGAGCATCAAAACATACCGGCAGTATCCCGAGTATCCCATTCCAAGTTCACTCAAATCAAATACGGATAGACTGCTGTTGACATATCCCTTTAAGCATCTGAAAGGAAAAGACACAGGGTCAGGGCTTCCTTCATAAAGTGGTCATATAGCTTAGATCCTGTATGTAAACATATTCTGCTATCACATATTGTAAGCATACAGTTTTATTTGCTTATCTAAAATTTTAAGCAGAGGAGCAAAGTTTCATTGGAAATAAATAAATAACATCTGTTTCAGGAATAACACCATTTAAAAATCTATTTTCAGTACTTCTCGTGTTTTTGCTGCTTATTTACCCGCAGATATAAACCAAAACTTGCTGTTACAATGTTCTTCACTGTCTCCTAAAATGCCTGAACACAGAAGACTTCTAGAGAGGCAGAGTCATTTCACATCCTTGCAGAATCTGCCATCACTCATACAGCAAATTACAAAAAATGACAGGTTTTATGAATTCAATCAAAGAAGAATTCTCACCAAGAGTAAAATGAGCAGTGCATATATAACAGAGTCATCTTAAAGGCAACAATTTGTTAGTATTAATGACAGAAATCACATCAATACATTGAATTATATAGGACTGAAATAGTTGCCTGTTCCTGGAAAACCACAGACATGCAAGACATGCCATCTTCCTGGAAATCTGTCCTGTAATTTAAAAAAGGGCCTTCTGAAAGGCAAAGAACGTTTTAAAAAGAGATATATCAGGGATCCTATTATACCTCCTGAACCTTCAGGTTTCCTGTGACACATCCAGTCACTACTGGCGGAAGAAGAAATAGAATTACATAGTTCTCTATTAAATGGCTAGTGCACATTAAGCACGAACATTTTTCTGCTATTGCTTCTTTTCATCCTATCCTGCCTCATTATTTTTGTCCTTAAACTCTCTCTTCCAGTGACACCACAGGATGAGTATATATCTCTTTTGAATAGTTAGAGATTGAGCAATGAGGGAAGGACAGCCCCCTGCGGTCTGGGCTGAGGCAGCCTGTGAGTGCACTGGTACTGGCTTGCTGGACAAGCCCTGATGCTTTTACTCTGATCCTTCCTCCTGGGCAATAAAGAAGATAAGTTGTGTTTGTGAGACGTGCTATAGCATTAGCAAAGTGATGCTTTGTTTTCTCAAGATAACTCATGTAAATGGTCGTGACAGACAGTGGGGAATGCAGACAGAGCATGGTGGAACCCACAGTTCAGAGACACTGCAAGTGTCTGGAGAGAAGCACAGGAAACTGGCCTGGTGGTACCAAGATAGGCAAGATACCTTGCTTGAAGCTAAGATACACTATATATGGAGCTAGGCTAAATAGTGTCAAGGCCAATCTTGGTGGAGCTTGACTGTACGCATTTCTGAAAAGAAAGAGGCAGGAGTTAGAGTGTGAATGAGTCCTACCATAAAAGAGGGTTTGGGAGCATATATATATCTGTGTGTGTGAGCGTGGTGGGAGAGACAATCCAGAACTATTACAGAAAAGAAGTAACGCTTATTTAAGAAAAGCCTGAAAACTGCTACGATATATTTTGAGCTTTGTTGTTTGCATTCAGAAGGGAAGACATGACTTGCCACTTATCACAGAATCACAGAATCCTAGGGGTTGGAAGGGACCTCGAAAGATCATCTAGTCCAACCCCCCTGCCAGGGGGGGTTATATAACTTTTTTATATATATATATATATATATAAACATATATATATAACTCATATAACTGTGGAGTCAGTTTGCAAACTCTCTGGAACAGCTGAGTTACTCACACTTAACACCAGTGAAGGTTTGCATGTAACTGATGTATGTTAAGTATGTTAACACAAAAAAACAATAGTGAAAGTGTGCTGAAATGTACATATATATATAAAGAATATATTAATTACTTTTCTTGTCTGTAGCCTTGATCTGTACAGGGACCATATTTGTATGCATAGACAAAACGTGGGATGTAATCGGAAGTAATGGCAATAACAAAGGCGTTGGTGATGACAGCCAGAACTCCAATTCCTTCCAGAATCCCATACCAGATACCTAGAAATAAGAGAAATGACAATGAAATCATCCATTTCTTACAGTCATATAGTCATACTAGTGATATTAAAGTCAATATTAGTGATACTATTTTACTTTCTTATTGAGAAAGAACTATTCAGTCAGAAAAGCTGGCCAAGATTATCCCATGTCCCCACATTCCTGGTTCTACCTGAATCAAGTCTTGCAGTAGGGCACACCCTGCTGAGAAGAAATAGCTAAGCAACAAAACTATAGCCATAATCTTTGGTTATAAAGGCCTGATAGAAGATTTTGGAAAGAGATTTCTTATTTTTATTTAATTCAGTTTTAAACCAAAAGTGCATTTAGTCCTTATATTTAATTTCTAAATTCAATTGGCTTTGGATAGCATTGTAGACCTAGAGTTCCACAAATCAGAAGCCTAAAATACTATTTAGCCTGTTTTCAAAATCCCAACTACTATGATCCCTTACTGGAAATGGAAAGCAAATTTGAGAAGTGCTCTTAGCTGAGCAACTCGGTATCCTTTTGTCGCTTAACAGGATAGTTATCATTGAGATCTGTAGGTTACATTATCAATTTCACTCTTGATGCATGAAATATTTCAAGGGTTAAGCTGCACTAAAGAAGGAAACACAAAGAGATGGTACCTGACAGTGACAGTCATTAGGTTTTCTCACCTATATCTGTTGCTCTTGCAGGCATAGGTCTTCGCCACTGAGTGACAAACTTGTACGCATCTAACCTTATTTCTATGATATTGTTCAGCAATGCCAGGAGAGGCGCCAGTGGGAAGGCAGCAACGAAGATGGTGGTAAAGCCAAACTGTAAAACTAGACAGGCATTTCTATGGTTAAAAATTGGAGATGCAAAAGATCTCAATCTGCAACACAGTTCCCATTTCTTAAGAAAACTGTCATCTCCCTAAATTTGCTCACCCATCTCTAAGTATTCGTCCATTAGACCATGGAGATTCATAGGCTGCAGATTCCAATCTTTTTCCCACTGAGGTAGAGAAATTTTATGCTCCATTAATTGCCCACTTCTCTTCATTTTGCGTCGTGCCCACCAATTCTGTAATAAACTTTATTAGATAAACAGAGCATTATTTACTGTACTTGCTCAGTAATTTACAATATTTGCTTTGTTTTGAAGTAAGTGGGTCTACTTTGAAGAGCACCTGGATGTTTACTTTGGTATTTTTTTGAAATATTCACAATATCATATAAGATGCAATTCAAAGGAATTCCAAAAGTTCTCAATTCTGCATTATGATTTTGATTATGTCTTTAATGTAGCATGTTAGGCATTGTACAAATAAGCTTTTCAGAATACAGAATTTTATTGCATAGACGTTTTTGATAGGATTTACCTCCATGCCTAAATTAAAAAGGAACAGGAAAAAACCCCCACGAATAGTGACAGCATTAAAAAAATAAATAATGCTTTATTTTTAATCCTGTAAAAGATCAACCAAGTAAGTAGAGCTCAGTAACTACATGATACCAGAATATATTGAGTAGCAGAATGTGTCTAATATTCTTTGAACCAACCTAAAGATCTAGCTGCCCTACAGTGATTTTCTCTTGAAGCAGGAAAAGGTGTCTAAAGAGGTGTGGCTGAAGCTGCAAATATTTAAGACTATTGTTTATAAAGGTGTGCAGAGGTCCTTTCACAAAGCAGTTACAAATATTAAGTAGGTAATTGTCTCACAAATTGAAGTGCTATATAAATGAAAAATACTATCCAGTACCGACACAGGTGGCAATTAAAAGCTATTATTTGTTTGAATTTTGTGACCAAAGATGGGAAATAATTTTCTTATAAGTATTTTTATGGAAAGGCTGCTATTTTTTCTCAAGCTAATTTAGTGTTTAGCTTTTGATCCCTATTGTTACTGAAAGGCCTCAGTTGCAAGCGATGGTTTTGTCAAAACAAAACACTGCTTTCCATAAAGAATATAAGCATGTTCTAAAATAAATTCTAGACCGAGTTAAGATGCTGCTGGGCTGAGAGAACGGGAAGTCTGATACTTCAAGTATGTTTCTTTTTTTCAGGAATACACGTCATTCAACAACACAGTACACTGCCTCTTCATTCACAGAATGCTTGCACATTGTGAGCATAGCCCCTTCTGACATATTTCCAAGATTGAGACTTTGATTAAATTAATATTTGATGAGCAATCTTTTGCTTTTATTAAAAACACATTCTTTGAGTTCCAAGAGAGCTGTAAGACCCTCAGCCTATTGCTCTCTTCAGTAGCTGAACAGCTCTGTTTGTATTATGGAAGATGAAATCACAATAAACAATTTAGATGGGTTAACATGCCCTGAGAAGCTTTATCCCTTGGGAGTAAATTTACAGCATGTGAGATGCAAAAAGTGGAACCATTCCACAAACATGTTGTACTTGAAATAGTTATTTTGGCAAGATTGGACTTATGCTTCTTACAGCACGTAGGGGAGAATGCAGACCTAGTTATGTAATTAACAACTGTATTTCTAGGCCTGAGAGTTAGTACTGAACTCAAGCCTTGTGTAAGCACTAGTAGCAAGTTTTCCTCACCCTTCAGGGAAGGTTGAAAATCAACACTGATGATTAGGTTTTCCGTAATAACATAAGACACGTAAACTTGACCCTGCTGAAGAGTTCCATTTCATATACTTATGAACATACATTTCCAGAGATCAATATTTCAGCTGTTCATTGTCTTCATCAATTAATGAAGATAATGAATGTCAATTAATGATGAAATTTTGCCCTCCACTCAAATGCAAAAGTATTTTTCCCTATCACTGAAACACACTAATATGTAATCACTGTTGGTAAAACTTACGGATAGCCTAGCTCCATGAAGTTGTTCCACATTTGTTTTAAAACCATAATAACTCCCATTTGCAAACACAGATCTATCAAGCAGCCACTGGGATGACACTGAAATGAAATGGAAAAAGATCAGTAGCTAAAATCAGAGAATTCTTTTAATTTTTATTTGTTCACAAGGTGAATGGAAAATACTCAAATATGTTTGGTGAAAAACACCTGCTAGAAATATTAAAATAAATATTAGTAAGAGAAATATTAACACAGACTTTAGTTGACATATTATTCCTTGGAGAACTGGATCGTATCACCGAAGCTAAGGGTATGTGCCAGATATGTGAGAGATATGTGAGAAATTATACAGTCTATTTCACCTTGACCAATACACACACATTCATTTCCAAAAAATGGAGCAATATTTCATTTGTAATACTGCAAGTCTGAACTGAGTCTTAGTAGTTGAATCTCTGCTACCAGTGTCTTAACTATACAAATTGCCATATTAAAATGGTTAGTAATTACACAAACTTTTTTAGACCCCATGCTACAAAGTCATGGTATTTTCCTTTGTGGCTACCAAGGTTCAAGAGAAGAAACCTGTTTTTCAGAGATAAGAGATAACTTCAGCCTGATAGTAATATCAAGGGAGGTGCAATTCTAACACATTTTCAAGCCAGATTTTGAAAACACTAGTTTGCTTCTTTTATATCAGTAATTTCACACTGGCAGAAACTTAAAAAGCTGATAAAAAAGCTGATGGCATTATACTTATGTCATCCACCCAAATATTCCACATACCTGGGAGATACCAACCATGTAGGACTTAGCCAGTGCCTGTCAGGAAAGGAACTATTCCCTGTTTGCTTTTCCCAGAAAGGCAAGAAAGAACTGCGTGTCCCGTGCAGAGTCCCTCAGCACAGTGGAGAATGCAAAAGGAAAAACACATCTCCTGTTTACTATCCTTTGCTATAAATAAGAGTTTACTCTTCACTGCACTTAGATGGAATAATAAATCTTTCAAACTGGACAATTTATGTCCTTCAGCCATTTCCTTTTCACTCATGGAAATGTCACAGGAACACAAAATAGGATTGCTTACCTCTTCCAGTCTCCATCTGTTGAAAAGCTTGTTGTACTTTCCTGGGCGGCCTGCGAATCTGGAAAACATGATTTCTGTTTCTCAGTGAACATTCCAGGAACACCCTGTATCAGTAGCTATTTCACAACATTCACTAAGTCAAGTCGTGACATATAAACACATTAAATCACATAGGCTTAAATCAGGTATCTGTAGGATATGGTAGTTTCAGAATGCAAACAAGGACCATAATTTTGCAAGCGATCCTAAGCTTTTATTATGTCCAGAACAAAAAATTCTAGCTTCAGAGGTATTAGATGTTAGATATTCAAACTCTCTAATTGACTTCTAAGAAGATAAGCCATTGCAATACATAGGAATTTACTGCAGCACAGGGATCTGCTTGCCTACGTGAAGTGTGCACTGGATTGAACCCTCATACATATATAAAATCACTTCCAAACCTACCATAAATAAATGCTTTTTACAGATCTAACAGATTCTTGTTTAATGAACTGAATAAAAATTCTTAATGACCCCAGTGAAAGTTACATATGAAAAAGGAAAAAAACCCTTGCCTGGTCCTACTAGATACAAGAGATAGCAAGATACATGAAGTTTAGAAACTGTATGGCAAATTGATCACTGGTGTAACAAGCAGATATTACTAACAGTCTTTACTAGAAGTTTTTCTCTTTCAAACAATCTTGAACTGAAATTATTACAAAACTGTATAGAAGGTACTCTGAAATACTCTGTAGGTGCTGCAGGAATGCTAAGTCTGATCATAATGAAATTGAAGAGAAGATGAAGCAAGGTTGGACCTGTCCAGTATCTCATGCTCTGAGCTAAAGATACAAACAGAAATTGGAGCCAAAATTTCTGCCTTCTTCTCTTGTGTGAGACCTGCCAGACACTATTTACTATTTATAGAAATGGATCCTGGGAAATGTAACCAAAGGGGAATAAACAAGAAAAAATGAATTGAGCCAATTAGTGCAGGGCTAAATGCAGGCCCACATTTAGGCAGTGGCTCTATTTTCAAAGGTTCTGAATTCTCATTTAGTAGGAAAGTCGCATACACAGACTTACTTTAAAGAGTAGACTTTTTACTGTCCAGTTTCATGAGTAAAGATTTCAAGGGTCCAAGCCTCACATACAGTTAAAAACATTAATTTTGTGTTATTAATTATCCTCAGAATTTGACTCACGTCTAAATCTTGAGGCTCAAACGGTCACTTTATTTTCTTCAAACCTATAAAATTAGCAAAGATTAAGAGTTCTGTGCAAGTTTCCTTTAGTTAGAAAAGATAACTCACCTGCCAAGAAAAAAGGCAATGTAAAAGATGGAGCTGTTCAAGTTGACAAACTGGAAGAGGAACATTTTCAAAGCAAAGCTGTTTTCCCATTCAGATTCTGTTCTAGGGTGCTCTGCAGAAAGACACGATTTACATTACATAAACAAAAGTGAAACTGAGTTATGCCTAACTTTGCTCAAAGACAGATCAACAACAAAAAAACAAACGATGGTTTCAAATCACAGTGCCTCAGTAGCTTGCAATTCTTTTTTTTTTCTCCTCAAAGTGTTCAGTCTGCAGGTCACAAAACCATTGCCCCAGCTCAGACTATCTTGGTTCTACGTGGAAACAGGAGATACAAGCCCCTTGGTACAGGATATGTCACAACTTTGGGAAGATATGTGTTCCATTTCCATGCAAAAGTTCTGAATTCAGCTTGAATCTAATTTTAAGGATACAGGTATCTTGATTTTAAAAAACAAACAAACAAACAACAAAACCCACAAAAACCACACACATAAAAAAAAACCCAAACAAAAAGCAAAAGCAGTTGGCATCAGCAGAGCAATAGACAGAGGCTGCCCAGGAAAGCAGAGAGCCAAGAGACAACCAACAGCCAGTTGCTTTCTAACCCAAGCATCTCGCCTTCTAAATGCTTCTGTAAGACCACTACTTCACCCTCAAGACTTCCTATCATAATGCTTGTGAAGTGTTAAACAGTTTATATTCAATGAGGAAAGAATGGATGTCCTTCCTTGGGATTTTCTTTTTTAAAGAAATGTAGAAATGTGTAGTAGGGCTACAAGTATTCTATGTGAGACTGTGTTGCCTTGCATGTCTTTCCTTATATTTTATAGAACATTATTTATGTTTGAATTAGAACTCAGTGATAATGATTAAATTTTTTTTTTGTAAAAATGTCAAATTTCTTTGATGGATGTTGTAAGTTGGAATATAGTACATTGAGGAAAGTTTTAAAGCATATGCATGAGTTGAAAGTCTGAGCTGCCTGGATTTTTCATTTAAAATTTGTACTACTTAAATTACTTGGGTCTAATGATGACTCAATTAAGATACAAATGTACAGGATATCAGCTTTACATATGGGCGCTTGATCCCAGAAGTTAAAATGTCTTCCTTCTCTTTGATGTAAAACACCTTAGGAAGCAGAGTGAGTTACTGAGCTTAAACACCTGATGCTCCATTGTGCTTAATTCAAAAAGCCTTTTTTTTTCCAATTCTTTTGCCTATTTTGGGAAAAATCAACTTGTATACTTAAATCATTATTTTCTTTCCATTCTCTTGTCTGTAACAATATAATATATTTAAAAAGTTAAGTAGAAATACAAATCAGTATGATCTGAAAAAATATTTTAAGATGTTTTAATAATTTGAATAATCTGACTGTACATTCTAAATCTTTCTAACCTGTTCAACTGCCTGGTATCTGAAACAATGCCAAGTTTTGAGCGTGTTTAATGCATGCGCTTTAACGCTTTAACCAGAAGAGGGAGCTGTTAAATTTAAGTAGCGAGCTTGCTTTTAAACTACGACAGGGTCAACTGCATATTTTGACATGGGATAAAAGAGAGCATGTTAAGAAGAAACACTGAAAGATAATATATTCAAATAGTAGGAGATCTTAAATGCTGTCTTTGCTTCCTTGCTTTCCATAAGTTAGAATGAATCTATGACTGAATCGTGACTAGAAGCTTCAATATAAATTTTTAATATGACAGAATTAGAGCTACTTTAAAATTTATGACAATATTTTTAACCTGTACAATGTAATTTTATCTTAACCCATTTTTCCATACAAAAGTTCAAATTAAAAAACTGTAAAAAAATAACCAAGCATTTGGGAAGAATGGAAAAAAACCTGGTTTAGCAAGAAAGTAGATTTTGACTTTTGTTCCATTATAGCATGAGAGTTTTTTTCAGTTTGTATTATAAAACATAAAAAAGGTAGAAGCATAAGAATAAATTTGATTTTTTTCCCCTGTTATTTTCTTAGTGAAATAAGCATAATTTTTTTCTCTGCCATTTCTTACTTGCTTAGGGAAATTCCAGTATCATACTACGCACAGATGAAGTTTTCAAAACTCTATTTTATGGAAATATAAAGGTATACGCCACAGTTAGCAAGAAGCACATCACTAGTAAATACCTACATACCTAAATCTGTCAGGAGATAGGCAACCTTTTCATATACCTAAAACAGAAATGAGGGAGGGTGTAAATACAGCACATCCTGCCTGTTGTGATGTCAAATCCAGAGTGAAAACAATCATCAAAATCATGGGTGTTCTGTTGTCCTACAACATCAAGGTATCTTGACAAAGAAGGATGATATCCTAGCTATATGTGGATGTATAGCTTCCTATAATGACTTCATTGAACTGCTTTAGTCCTGTTCTTTTATCCATGTAAATATATGTATGTAAGTACGTACCTTAAATATACAATAAAGATAAATCAAGAGCCAATACATCAAGAGAAGCGTTCAGACACCAACGGTTCTCTTAATGAACAGTTAAATTCTTATCCTCTAACTTAAGAACAAACCTATGTGATCTAAAAGTAGGCAAAAGCCTTTACACAACACAATTTTCCTATGCATGAATGTGCAGACTGGTGAGGATATCAGCCTCCTATTGGAAACTTACCTGTCTATATACTGATTATCTCCAGTCTTTATTTTAAATGATACTTAGCCCAAGGTACTTACTAACTCTGTAAAATACTTTCTTGAGTGTTTACTATTAATAAAAAATTATTTTCAATAGCTTTGGTGTGCTTACTCAATTGAATGTACTTGTTATGACTTAGAATTATCAGATACAGTAACAGAAATAAATACATGATAGCCTGTTTTGAAGAATGCTTTCTTATTGCAGAGAGTGCACAACCTCCTTAGCAGAAATAAAATACATTGTTTGCTGTGCTATTACTCCTTTTTACCTGTTCGTGCTTGCACAGGAATAGAAAAATGATGTATTTCTGCTGAAGGAATAGTGTTGATATCAATGTACATTGTGCTACCAATGATTAAACCCATGCTGCTACATGACAGGAAACGTTAAGCCAAAATCATGTATCATAGTGATTCTAGGAGTGTGCAACACTGATATCACATCTGCATTTCAAATAAGATAGGGAAAAATTCAACATTATCAATAATAAAAAAAATACAGAAAAAAATTCTCAATCAAGAAAATAATGTAGTTCCATTTAGAGAAGAGATGTATTGTAAAAGGTAATGCAAAAAACAGAAATGGAAAAGTAGGAAGCAGTAGTCTGTACCATCGTGACTTGGTGACATAAGCAAAGAGGTGTAGTGACAAATTAAGTAAGCAGTAGAGAAAAACATTGACATAGTTTTAGAAGAGGTAAAAACCCCTGAAATACCAGCTTCAGGTGCTGCTATTTGAATAAGCAAGAACACGTATATATCTGATATTCATTAAACTCAGTAACCTTGGGAAAATTATTCATTTAAGTTAACCCCTCCTTCAAAAGAACAGAAGACTTACAACGTTGAGTGACATGATGATCATAAAATTGATACAGACTCCAGTGCCAGATGTTGCAAACTGCCAATACTTCTTGATGAAATACCACTTGAAAGAAGCAAACTGTTCCATGGCCACCAGACGATACACCACAACTGCAAACACTGCAGTGAGGACCAGTGAAATCTACAGGTGTTTATGAATAGAGATATTAGAAGAAAATGAACCATATCTGAAATAATTTCCACTGAACTAAGAAAGTAACACATGTTTTAAAGATTGCCATTTGTTTTAGTGATCAGATTTTCAGAGAACAATACTAGATTGCCGAATTAAAACATTTCTTTGCTGTTCTTTTATAACTATACTACATCCTTTTAAAGAAAGAGATCCATAAACAAGCAGTAAGACTGAGACAATCAGTTCTGCCTGCATTATGGCAATTCACTAATTGTAATGAATGAGCTATGATTTGTGTTACTATTTACATTGGAGTAAGATTAAAGGCTACAATAATTCCAATAGTATTAAGCGTTACCATGAAGAATATTCCTGAGACAGACACCATCAGTCGACTGAGCTTATCAGGGAAAGGCTGAAAAGGTTCGGGTTTTCCTGTGATGGGATTTACTCTTTCCACTTGGGAATATTTAGCTTCAAACTGGGGGCGCAGCTCTTCCTGGAATGACAGAGTAGATTCCATTTGTTGTATTACTTATTTCATTGAAGCACCAAAAATCAGACATGTATGTGCTAAAAAGTAGGAAATTTACATTGATGCAAATTCATTTTATAATGCTCCAACTCAAATATCCAAACAATTTGCTCTTTTGAAAATCCTTGGGAACAGTGACAAAGACCAACAAAGAACAGAAACTGTAAGAGCCTTCCCTGCTATGTGAGGGTATTAAAAAGGATCACGGATCATAATACTGACTTAAACATTTGTTTATGTGCAGAAATTGGTAAGAAAACTATAAATTAATGCCAGTTATGATGATGCTTTTTGTGACATGAAACCATTTATTAGAAGACACCACCTATGGAAAGCTATAAAATAAGTACTGATAAAGTCTCTATTCATTTAGACTGCATCTGAATCACCAATACAGTTAAATTACAGCTATATTCACTAGTGATTTATGAAGTAATATAATAATTTGATTCTTTCTGATGCTGATAGCAGAATATTAAAGAATAAGTCATGCCTCTCAGAAGGATATAAAATCTAGTTTCTGTGCCTTTGCTTGTCCTGGTCCTGTTTTTATGTAGGATTAGGAATAGCCAGTACAAGAAACCATGGAATTGGAAGGCATCTGTGCTGACACCAGTAGTAGCTCCTGTCCTCTGTAGAGGCAGTATTTCCAATCATTTTTCAAAGGATACTTTTAATAAATGTAGAATTATATTTGAATTATGATGCTAGTTACAGAAAGCAAAGTAAACTTGTATAGTCTCAACTACACTTGTTTATTCTCCAACTAGTGTTACAAATAAAAATATAATCTGAATGACAAATTCAGATTACTGGCATACATTATGCATTGATATTTATCCTTAAATCATGCTGATAGTGAGATTTATAGGTTTACTTTTGTTTAGTCTTACCTCTTCATCTTCCCAGTCTATGAGGTCCCAGTCATAGGTTAATACAGCTCTCCGTCTTTTCCAAAACTCTAGAAAGACTGTAGCTGTGGAAATCATCAACTGCATTTTAATTATGGAAAAGGAAGAAAAAAGGCCATGCAGACCTCAAGAAAACTGTCATTAGCCACTTTCTGGATGTTTTCCCCATAGAATCTGAAAACTATAAGCAAGTTCAGGATAATCACTGTTAAAATTGGAACACTATTTTACAATGTTTATCTAAGAATCTGCTGTATCTGTAGAGAGATAGGTACCTGTCTATATGAGACACTGCCATCCCTTTTAGATCACCATTTTGCTTTTAATTTTATTCAAAACTTACACAGTTTAAAATCTTTCCTTGAAAGGATATACATACACAATGGTATCTATTAATGACAAACTAAACTCTGATTTCATTTTATTCAGTATGAATCAAGACCACCTCCCTCCTTTCCCAGCTATATCAACTTTATACTGGAGTAGCTTCACTAACAACATATTTCTTTAAACAATTATTTCTGATCTACCTGTGAGATCATAATCTAGATCCTTCATGTACTTAGTGTTTTTGGTAGGTCCTACAAAAATAATTATAATCAATAAATAACTCCAGGTTTCCAAACACTGTACTTTGCCACTGAGGGTAAGACAGCTTGTTTTGGTGGCATTCCTAACAAACTGTTGGATTACCCAATTGTTTCCCAGAGAACAGTGAGTTCAAATAGAGACTGAGAAAATTTACTTCCTTTTGACGAACCAACTGCTCAGAAGGAGGATTTCTAACGTAAGCTGGATAGAACGGTCTCACATTCCTATCTTTTTCTATATTATATTTAACATATTATTGGATTTATGTATATAATATATTGCTACCATAATATATGTGTGTGTGTATATATATGATTCATCCATACGCTGTATTAAAGCACAATGACTAGTTAGCAGTTCACCATACCACTACCCATAAATAACAGATGGTTGAATGAAAGGAATTTGTCCCTCAATATTATTTCTAGGTAGTACATGCTTTTACTCTTCCAAGCATGGATCTTTCCTTCACCACAGATTTCATATAAGTTTCAGTTATTTAAGCAGCAGTCAGGTTTGCACTTGAGTAATCTGAGGATGAAATGACCTTTTCTCATGGTTGTTGGAAGTGCCATCACAACTAGTGTAGCACAAGACTCAAATGTTACAGAAGACACTGCCTTGCAAGAGAAATCCCTTTCTGACATGCACTCTGTGAGGACTCGGGAGCAATACAAGCACTCACTATACCAAAACCAAACAATACTTATGTGATGAAACAGGCAGGAGTAATACAACGTATTCTGCAAAACACAGTGTTGTAGAATTCATGGTTAATTTCGCTGTGCTATGAGGCTACTGAGAAAATAGTGTCAAAAGCTGTGAGTATATTTAAAAAAAGTTTGTTGGAAAAAGAAGTAATTCACAAAACTTCTCTTGTGGTGTAAACTTCTAGGCTAAATGACAGCGAAAAAACATTAGAATTTTGAAATTCAAGTAATTGTCCAGTACTACAGAAAGCCCGGATCCTTCCTAGCTTGCCTTTATTTCACTCTATCACACTGCTGCCACCACCCCTCTCTGATTGCTCCACATGCAAGCAAGCCCCTCCAGCCCCAGTTGCTAGGCACTTCTTACTGACTCATCTCTTACCCTGATCTCCCAGCTCTGAAAATGCTAAGCCTTGACTCTTATCAATTACTTCAGAGGAAAAAGAAGATACACAACAGCTGACGAATCCAACCATCTGAACATCACTGCGATAACTTTCATGTTCAAACACTGCTTTGACCTGGGAGAGTTTCTTTCTGTCTAATCCTGCTGCTTAAGGGTTCTGGATAATCTACAGTTCATAGAGTCACACGTAAGCCTCTGCTTTCCTACAGAAAACATCCTCTGGTGCCTCCCCTGCTTTTTCCAGGGCACATTGCTTCCCATTTTATAGCTCCAATTGTTCTGAATTTTAAATCCCGTATTATATGGTCTACTTCCTTTTCTTGTCCAGCATTTTGGTACAGACCCACTCACTTAGGGACTTGTTATTCAGTGCTCTGCAATACACTCTGCAGTTCTGTCCACTTCCAAATGTTTCTTTCAATTCTTATTTAAGTTACCTTATGTTTACTGCCCTTGTACTGCCAATATTCATACTGAAGAAGAACTAAAATCTCCGGGCATTTGCTTCACACGGTTCTTAACCTTTCAGAAGGACATGCAGGGTGACATTTGATGGTTAAGACAGACAGGAAAGATCAGTTATGCATTGGTACAATCCTAAGTATAACAAAAGTTTGACATTGTCAAGAATTAAAAATGATGCATGACCAATGTTAAATGCAATGGAAGGAAAGAAGAGAGCAGAGAAAGAAACCCCAGGGAACCCAAGACTATTACGTGAGCATGTGTCTTTCAAATGTTTTATGAGTCACTGTGTCAAAATGAATGGTGTGTTTACTTCCCTAAATATTACTGCCAAGAGGGTTTTCACTAAAGAGCTAGGATACTGTCTCCACTGTCTCCCTAGAGAGTTTGGCCATGGCCAGTGAGGCCCCTTCTGAATACACTGCTCAATTCCTTCTTCAGTTCTATTCAGTCAGACTCCTTTACAACACAGCTATGCATTAAAAACAGTCCTACAGATTTAGTACCACACCTACTACTAAGACACACTCTTCAGAATGGAAACTGCTCCTTAATACAGACTACAGCTTAGTCTCATCTCCCTCTCTTGGAGTCCTCTGAACCACCTTATCTCTGTATGTCCTCAGCTCTGAATCTGTTCACACTCGGGCTCACTGCTGGAGGTTTTGCCTTCAAGGAACAGGGGACCAGCACTCAGCACCAACATCCTGGCACTGCACTGCAGGTGCACAACACTCTGCTAAGAATCGAGTCACAAACAGAGCATCTTCCACTAGGCATTACGTCACTCAGGTAAACAGTTTTTACTTTTCCTGACAGATGAATGAAACAGCTAATAAATAAATGAGAGAGCGCACACCTTCCCGAGACCCATGCTGAGCCCAGGGGCAGCACTGCAGTGATACGACTTTCATAGACAGACAGATACATTTTAACAGAATTGCAGCCTATATAGTTAAGGTCTAACTATTTTCAAATATTATATATCTATTCAAATAACCTTTCTTTAAAAAAAATGTCAGAAAGGCTTGTCAGCACCATAATGCATGCATGCTGGTGTGAAGTATACTGTTCACCCTAGTGTATCACTTGTCATTTGGTTAATGGTGAATAAGATCCAAATTTGGACACAAATTTTCAGATCTTGTGGTCAATCTGTTAGATGCATGCCCACCCAGACAGAGCAATAAATATGAGTTGGAACCTTGTTGATACACACTGCAGGGAATGCTAGATTCCAGAGAAAACCAAACACACAGTATCAGACTCTGTCCTCCCTGCTCTCCCAGATCACCACACCTCACGCCACACAAATAATTTACCTTCCCCAAAGGGATATTAGAAATGGTAGAACTCAATCCATTTCACAGAAAACCTTCCACTTGCCCACTGCAGTATTTTCAAGAGAACAGCACTAGTTGCTCCCACATAAACACCGCCTGTATATGCCATATCCTCAACACTTATCTTGAGGACAAGTTATGAAGTAGTATTTGCACATGATGCCTTAAAAATTTAAAGTGGAAACAGACAAGTACATCATAGCATTCCATTCAAACCGTCACCCAATACTGAAACATTTCTGAGTTGCTCTTCACCACATACCAGCCTAGAATAAATATACATAAAGGATTAAAGAATATAAAAAAAAATAATCATAGGTTGACTGTATCAGCATATTAAAAGTTACATATGGCATGCCTGACTTCCTCATTTTTATCAATCCAGTATTGTTTATATAAAACCTGAAGTGAGGAGTAAGTTGAAACATTTCAGATCCCCAGCTGGTTGTATGTTCCAAAGTAAAAATCAATGACAACAGATACATTTAGAAAATTTGGATTTAGACTCATCTTAAATTATTGCAACTGTGAACATATTTGGAGATAGTATCAAACCCATTTCTGTAGCATGTTTTTCTTAACAGAACTCACTTTGCTGCTTCATTTTGTGGAAGACACACCTTTGCCAGTTTCCATCTCACAAAGTGTACCATAGGAAACAGCGATAATAAGAAGCTATCTTTGTTCAATTAATAGTTGCACAGTACATGGAACAATAGTTTCTATAGCTTACAGAAAGCAGCCACCCTTCTGAAATACCAGTTCACAGACTTTCAAAGGATTAAGCAATAAGCACTGCCTACCCACTTTACCATAAACACTGCAATTTCTGTGGACTCTGTAATGACAAAGCTCGGTCATGACAGCAGCAAAGTCGGTCAGGCTGGTTCCCAGTGAAGGGCTGCCCCACCTCACCTCGCCCGAACGGCGTGTTCCTGTCCGGTGTCACACTGCCTCATTTATTGTACCTGCTCTCCCCCCTTCCCGTCAGACTAATTGCACTCTGGGTCAGAGCAGTATTTCAGCAGGTTCTTGCATATTTTGTAGAGCTCAAAGGTAAGTCTGAGGTGCTTTTAATGCTTATTAGTAGACCTGATTAATAAGTGCAGTGTTGTTTTATATAGTGTTTGCTAAGGCAATTGGTACTGTTGCAGCCAAATTCTACTTGGAGAGTATTTCTGAGAAAATAATTGGAAAAAAACCTGTTTTGTGACTCAAACTTTAAAGCAGATAAATAGCAACTATAAACAATGACAGTATTTCACTCAAATGAATATTTTTCTTTATCGGTTATTTCTGCTCCTTATTTATATTCCTCTTTATAATTAACTAAAAACTTAAAAATTATTTTCTCAGTACAAAAGATATTTAAGCTTGAACATTTAATATTCATTGCTCATTAAATTTAGAAGTATCTCATCATTGTAAAGCAATCTAAAACTTACAGCAAAAGGCCAAAGGAGCCAAAATCCAATACGTTTCTGGGACCATCATTTGTTACTATTTCTTTCTGAATTCTAGAGGATAAACTCTCCATATTTTGCTTTATAATTGCTCCATCCACCTTTGGGTCAGTGATGTAAAGGTAAAAACACTCTGCTTTATGAGGCTTAAAAAGCACAGTAAGTATGAAAGCTCTGCAAATATGAACATGTTACTCCAGACCACAAGAAACAAAGAAGTGCCGTTAATAATGTGCTTATCATGCCACTGTTTACTACATAAAGTACTTTCTAATAATTATGGGAGGGAAACGGTGCTAGGTGCAATTTATTGATGTGCAAAAGAATGTCCTGTGAATTTATAGTTCCGAAGATTGTATTATCTACCCATAAGAAGAGGCTGAAATAATTATTTTATTGACAGTTGCAGAGATTTTGGAGACATTACACTTACCCCTGGCAGGTGTTGGGCTGTGTTCAAAAATGCGTTACAATTATTTTATCATGCCAAAAATCTATTTTTGAATACTTAAAATACCACTGGATATACATGTATATGAAAATTACCATATGAGAATTTATTAGGGCATATTTTCTATGTATTGCAGAAATATTCAGCGCAAAACTGAGCAGTTTAAGGAAAACACAAAACCAAATGCAGTATCAATGCAATCTTCATGGTGGAGGCCACAGACCCAGGGGAGGTTGTCTTGAATGGGACCTGGGCTTCACCCAGAGCGTAGCTGTGCAGATGTACATGTATGCACGTTAGTAGCTTCATATTGAATACTTTCCACTGTAAAGCAATTTTAATATTATTAGAAATAACAGAATGACACGGATTTCTGTAGCCTTTTTTCAAATTTGCTTCAATTAAAATAGAGAAGTCTGTACAACGTAGAACCACAGCCTTCTCAACATGCTTGTGCCTACATTAGGATTTTAATCCACATCAAGAGCATGCTTTCAAAGCAAGGCTCCTGATCATCTCCACTCGTTGGCCTTTGGCTTACACCACTAAGCACCTCTATCAGTAAACTAAGCAATGTGCTCCAGTAGCTTAACACAGGTGAGCTTTTAAAGGGTGCTCAGTCAAAGGGAAGAGATTGTGGCAAATTTAGAGTAAATCCCTCCAGGAATGTGTGAAGAGTGGGTATTCAATTCTCAGCACCTCTACAGATCTCTTGCAACCAGGCTTCACATTTTCCAATATAGATACAATCAGTGTATACTTGGATTCACACCAGAGAGACATTTTTAAGGGAAATTGCATTCACGTCTTGGTGAATTCCTCAAATAAGGGCCACTACATCTTTTCCTAGAGCCATTCACTGAAGGAGAAATTTTAGCCTTCCCCTTTCTGGAGTTGGCTTTTTTTTTTCTACCCAGCTGTCATAGGTCTCAGACTAAATTTGACTCTAGCAGCACAGAAACAAATGCAGAGTGCAAAATCCACTGGAGAAACAAGGTGGTGACCAAATTATGTAAACACCTCATTTTTCATGCTAAAAAAAGGTACAGGTAATCTAGGTAACTGAACGGCAGCCTAATCCCATACCAATGTCATCTCTACTCACTTAGACTACACCTACTGCACCGATTTCCACTGAGCTGGAAATGAGTACTGAGTAATGCAAATACCAGTCAATCAAACAGTGAAACCGTGTTTTTCATTAATAATCTGTTCATAGCTTCCTTTAACACTTACTTGACCATCTAATTTAAGGTTTGAGCTCTTCTGCAAGTTTTGGCTACTCTATAGCACTGCTGTTTTACTGCAATAGCACTATTTGCATATTAAGCTGTAAAGGCAACACACACTTCAATGTTCTTCTAAACTGTATGAACATTAATGTTGCACTAGAAAAAGAAGAGTTAATTATTACACACAAAAGGATTTCCAGGAAGTCGTTCATCACAGCCTGAGAACTACAGTACACAATTTTCAAAGCAAGGTGGTTTCTTCTCTATGGTACCCTATGAAGAAGATTACACAAATAAGCCAATCAGCAAAAAAATGACAAAGAATTTGTTCAACAAGGATATTGACTCCTTTGTACACACAATTTCTGCAGATTAAAATCACAGTTAAAGTGAATTGAGAATAATTTCTCCATGTAATTTAGCTACAGTGAAGGGATAGTAAGAGATATGACCAAATCCACTTGGTTCACGAATATGACTATTAATACAAGGAGGAAAGACCATGCCACCGAATTAAAACAATACTACTGTTAAAATGAAAGCACATGTTTGAAAACTCAACCTGTGTCATACTTAGAAAAACACCCCTCCCCTATCAAAACCACACTGAATAGCATACCTGATACAATCAAGTGACTTCAAGATGAGTTTTTCTCATTCTTCTCAATCTAATATTTGAAAAATTAATGCATAATATACAGCTTCTAGTTCCCTACAGGAAAAGAAGTTTCCACACAAATTCAGCATCATCCATTATCCCTAGACTGATTTAGTTCTCAGTTTGGTCCTGGCAGCATTCATACGACACTCATTGCTCAGGGTCACAAAACATCATCCATCAACTTTCAGGACTAATTGTAACAATTATATTTCTTTGAAACAGAGCATAACTCTTTAGCATGCTCTTGGGAGTTCCTGCCTGCCCAGGAAGCATTGCCCTGAGCATGCCATCCAAGTATGTATCATTACCTCGTTCCATAGAAAAGTGGTTTTGAATTATTCCTCTCTGAATAGGAGGCCTGTTTATAGAATCATGGAATTTTCTTGTGCAAAATCTTTTGTTGATCATCAGCATTGTAGGTCATTCTTTAAGTCTTTAACACTCAGGAATGTAAAGTTTCCAGCATCAACTTGTGAAATAATTGACAAAAGTTAATTTCTTGCAGGTTCTCCATTTAACGAAGCAAATTTTTAAGTTAACACCATGCAACTGTCCTGTGGAATGACTTTCATTTTTCTGCTTGTAATGCTGCCATGGAACAAAAGCAATACCGAGGGCAGTGAATTAAATGAAACAAATAATGGAAATAGGTCATTTGGAGATAATAACCAGTCTGTAGTGCAACCAGCTTCACACAGATTCACCCTGCATGCGACCACTGCCATAAATCCTTCTAATGACAGCCATGCTGCAACAACATCTGCCATTGCCAACAAAAGTGTAACAAGAACAGAGATGAGCAGTCTGTCAAACAGCACATCCCTCAGGTCCACTGATGGCCCCACTTTAGCTTCAAAAGTCACTACGGTATCAGAAGGTGGAATAAATTACTCTGCCACAAATGTCAACAGAATCTCAATGTCTTTAGCGACATTTACAACAGGTGACATTTCTGGAGCGACCAAAAGCACTGCAGCTTCTTCCACAGTGACACCAAGTAATTCCATAGTCATCTACAGCACCTCTTCAGCTGCAGTGCTCCCCAGTGATAACTCTTCAATCAACTCCACCATGTTGTTCCCCACTGGTATCACTCTGACATCTCCCATGGTGAAGCAGGACAGTCCCACAACAAACTCAAACCCCATTCAGCACACAACAGAACAGAATCATAATTTTAGCAACACTGCTACTGCATCATCTAATTTGGAAGATACCAATGAAGGTAAGTAACTGAAGCCCAACAGGATTAATAAAATTATAATGCTGAAATCAAACCTTTTTTTAATTGTACAGGAGGCTTCATGTGTGAATTAAAGGTGACCTAGTACAGACCAAAACTAAAACTCAGTCAAAATAAAAAAAGGTTTAAAAAATTATTTGCTGTTTTATTGTTTGTTTAAAAACTTCCAAGTGTGGAGGAACCTAATAACAGGTATTGCCCATTCACACTGGAGCGGACCTTCAAAGCAGATGTGTAGAAATTATGTGTAACGTGCCAACTTACTTAAGTTCAGAAACTTTTGTGACCAGGTAACTTCTTATAAACACTTCCAAAGGAATTACTCATTGTGCATTTAATTATCAAGTTGAATATGCGTGGGAAAACAATGGAGCCTAAAACTGTCATGGCACTTTTCTATCCTGCTGCTCTGAATCAGGTCTTCAGCAAAAGAAAAGGAACAATTAGAAGACACAGTAATTTTTTACCATTAATTAGCTATCAAGCTTTTAACACAGGACTGAAAGGCTTATCCATCACAGCCAGCAGAGTACAGCTTGTACTAAGAACTGAAGGAGCATCAGACATTCCTGTTTCCCATCATAGTTCTAATAATTACAATGTACCCGATTTTTAGGTAACATGCCTGAAAATGAAAGGGGGTGGGAGAGCAAGTTCAGTTCCAAGAAAAACAGAACACCTTGAAGAAAAGTTTTATGAAATCTGAGGAAAATCTCGGAGGAAGGCAGTTATTCTGCTAACTGAATAAGTGCAGAAAGCATTACTAGATTTCTTACCTTGCATACTCAGAAACTGGTACTCTAAAACTTGATCACTTCAAATTCAGAGGCAGCAGTTTTTACTGTTGTCTTAAATACTTACAAATAATTATATTCAAAAAGTGATTATTGCTTATTTCTTTAAATAAAAGGATAGTGGTTAATTCTGCAATTAAACCTGTAATCCTTTTTATTTGACTAAAAACTCATCTAGCCACCTTTTCTTTTTAAACCCCAGTTATTCCCTTGAAAGTCAATGATGAAGATATCTGTTTTCTTTTACAAAGGCAGAGATTCTGCAGAGAGGCTGGTTTTGTCACACTCTGCAAAGTGTCTTAGATCTTTGGTGGAAAGGCTCACTCCTGAAAGCCCTCGACGGATATAAAGGCAAGAGTAAAGTATCTGATCTTGCAGATTTATTGTTCTCATTCAGCTGTCTCCTCTCTTTCTTTCTCTCCTAGAGAAAACCAGCAAAGCAGGAATAATAATTGGTGTCATTGTAGGAATCATTTTGGGATCTATGTTAATTGGTCTGATTGGATATTTTGTATGTGGTAAGAAAAGGTCCGAGTCATTTTCCCACAGACGGCTTTATGACGATACAAGGAATGACCCAGGTAAGGAATAGCATGGGTATTTTGCATAAGAACATTTTTCATTTCTGCACAGAGTTGCTTAAATAGTCTGGTCTTATTGAATTATCAGGGATTATATCATTGACTCCAGCCAAATAGTTTTCGACTGACTGTTATTTTTAAATTTTAGCTTAACCAACACTCCCCTTAACTCTATGACTCCTCCTTACAAGTTATTTTTCTGACCTCTGAAATATGAGGAAATATTATATCTACTATCACTGAACCTGTTCAAAGAATTGTCACCAATTGTTGGTGAGTTCGAAACCGTGGCTCCAAAGCTCTCCTAAACTTTGATTAACTGAATGCTAGACTCCTTACTCATCCAACTTCAATTACAGAATGAAGGATTAAGCTATATCGGTTTTAGGAGTAAAAATATTTTTAAGAGGTTTAAAAAGAAGAATATTGCTTTTATCTTCTCCATGAATATGTATAAACTTGTATTAAAGTGTAATCACACAGTCTCCAAACATTTACATCATGTTCCTGGACTTTATTTTTAAATGTTTAAACAAATACTGAGCGTCCAAACACACTCTTTTCCTCAGATAAAACCAAATCAAAATAAAACTCTGGCAATACGCCCTTTCTGGCCTCAATGCAAGAGCTGAAAGCTGCCAGAACGTCAGATTAGGAACTAGTTTTGGAAGTTGACCACCCATGTAGTGCTGAATGGGTGTTACTGGGAGGACATGTTATCTTCAGAAGATCATGAATCAAGGCCTTCACCTTTTTCTCCCTCATACTAAGAAAGAGGTTAATTGGATTTAGCTGCGAAGTACTGCTGAACTAAACCATGAGGTACCCAGTGTATGGGGGTAAGACTCAAGCAATACATAAAAAAATAATTGCATTATCCTTTTAGTTCTCCACTTAGACAACTCACATGGACCATACGATACGAGTTTTGGACATGTGTCACATGACAACACCAGTACAGCAGACAAGGCAGAGGAAGCCAACGCAGGGAGCCCCTCCGATGGCATTCCTATGGATGACATGACACCATCCCAGTCTTCACCGTAACGTTTGCTTCAGATGATATTCTCATCTGTATCTACACGCTTTCATTTTTTCCAAAATGACCTTGCAGCTGCTATCTATCTGTGCAAACAATGTTTTGGAAAGCAAGGGGAAAATCACAAGATACGCTGATACGCAACAGGCAGGGCCCAGTAGCAGAGCATCACACTTCTACTTTGTAATTAAATGATCAACCTATGGTATCCCTGGAAGAAGATCATACTTGCTTTCTTAGAAATACTATATACAAATAGCACCCAGGTAAAATTCTGCCTTGTGTACCTTGGTCAAGAATGCAGACATTGTAAGAGTAAAATTTGATTAGGATTGCAATTTAGCATCAATGCAAAAAAAATAAAATCCAAAATTTAACTACCTTGAGGTGAAAATATTATGTCCAAATATAACTTCTACCTGATAAATGACCCAGGGCATTGTTTTTCCCGTTCTACATTTGTACTGTCCTCGGTAAATATGACAAAAAAATTAGATTTACTCAGAATTATTCAGAGATTGAAGTTGGCTGGGGAGAATAGAACCACTGAGTAACACAGACTACATTTAACCTTTTACTATGATGACATGGAGTTAAAAATCAGTATTGAATGGAAAAAAAGACGACAGGTTCCTCTTCCTCTGTCAAACTGATCTTTTGTTTGCATTGCAGGCTAGATCTGCAGAAATGGTGCGTAAGGTTAGATAGAAAAAACAGTTAACATGAAAGAAAAGGAATTATCTTTGCCATGTATACAGATATCCTAAAAAGCATGGCTTGGTTTGTCCAGCTAAAAAAAAAATTATGGCAGTATAATGCAAATAATTGCATAGTTTACCTGTTTGCAATTATCAGACATGTCTAAACAGAATGAAAGAACATGAATAAGACATAGCTGTGGAGCCATAGAATAAAAAAAAAATAAAGTACAGAGAAAATAACTCTTCACGTGGGATACGTGCTTGTTACTATGACCCTGTTAAAATGTGTTATCTGGTGTGGAGACTGTGGATTGCTTCCCCTCAAAACCAGAAACTGATTTCTAACACTGGATCCAGCACATTGGATAGCAATGAAACTGAAAATCTGAGACGCATTCACCTGTATTAGGTGAGAGCATCACTCTGTTGCTTGAAATTAAGAAAAATGGAATGGTCAGCTTTCATCTTCATGATCACGTATTCTGCCATCCTTTCTGATAATGTTAAAGCAGTAACAGGTATGCAAAATCCCTTCTTATGCTTAAACCTTGGCCTCAGCTACAAATTGAAAGAGCTCTAAGGAGAACTCAAAGATAGAGATGAAAAGATGCTAAGAAATGACCAATGCTGTCTACATTGGTAACCGTATAACCAAGTGCAATGTATTTTAGGATTTTATGAAACTAATTATTATTAATTGCAAGGCTATAATAGTAAGATTATGAGCCAATGAAGAAATATCTCCGGGGCAAGCAATCACAGTGTGCCCATCAGTTATATTTATATCATGTTAATTTTTAACAATCTAATTACGATTTTTGTATGTATGTGCATGTGCTTAAGTTGTCTATGTATCTCTTAGAAGTTTTGCTCTTGTATGTATATTGCTTTATGTTTTTTACTAGGCCTCCCAACTTTATGACATTTGTTCATCCTTCTGAGTTAGAATCTCTAATGCTTATTGACACATATTACATAAATAAAAATGCTGTGTGCCATTTGACTCTATTAAAAATCGTAAGACTCTGGCTTGAATTCAGACAGTTGTATGTATGTGAACTGGTGTGATTTTCTCAGGATTTACATAGACAAACATTTACATTAGTAAAATTAATTATCTCTTGTCCTAATATCAGTCTTCCCTACTTTCCAGCAGCAAAATGCTATTAGCTTTCATGCTGGAACCATTACATCTGTCTTGTATGGCACTATTACACTGACCTCCAAAGAGAGGGAAGACCGTTCTAGGTAACTCCTACTCAACAGTGGCCTCTGTGGATATCACTCTGCTTGGCTTTGTGTCCCATGACATGATGTGTGTGATGTCAGGGTGAACATAATGAGACATTCAGACTGAGAATTTGAATATGAACAGTTAAATTGCTGTAAGCACATAGCATCAAATCTTTCCTAAACTTCCTTCTAATTAGCTACCACAAAACCATTTTCATTTATTCTGTAAGTATTCTCTACAAGACATAATTTTTATATTGACTCCAAACCAGTAAATTAACTTACATGTTTACTTCTAAAAGACTTCTGCTTGCATGATATAAAATTCAGGCTTGAAGATATTTAAGATGCTAAAGACAGTTACTACATTAATGATACAAGGTATTATTTTCACGGACTACTAGCAGAGAAATTGATTTTGATGAAAACAGGGAAAAAAAAGTTTGTGTTACAAAATCACGTTCCTTCTTTAAATTTTATCAAGAGCTATAATCTCGCTTTACCCAGTAATCATATAAAAGGGTCAGGTGAATTAAAAGTACAAAACAAATAAAAATGTACTTACCCCAAATTGCCATGAAAATAGCAAAGAAGACAGTCCCTCCATTATCAAACAAATGTGTAACCTGAATAGAAAACAAATACATCAGGAACAAATAATATTGCCACCTTCTCTTTTGTCCCAAAGAATCCCAGAGTATAGAACCAGTGACAGAAACTAAAAGCTAAGTATTCTAAGAAGTAGTCCTACTTGCATGTTTCTTCTAAGCAAGGTTTGTCCCATTCTGTCTTTTAATGTAACCTGAACTCTGGTTTCACAGATCAACACTTCATGTATCTCCAGTCTAAAGGAGATAAAGTCTAAAGCCTGTATCTCCAGGCTAAAAATTTCTCCAGAGTTCTTCTCATATGCTGGCTCAAATTTAACCTCAACATTTTCTATTTTAACATTTTTATAAGCTTAAATAACTCCTGTCTTTTCACTTTTCTTCCTCTGTATATTACTTAATGCCTCTTTTGATTACATTTTCTCTCCTCCCAAGCTATCTTGCAATTCTCCTGGCTCTCAAATCGTTGACACATTCTCTCTCTTCAAAGGTTAGTCCCCCTGAACTCCAACAAACATTAAATAAATTCTAAATACCACCCCCTCAAAACATAACTCTAAATTTTACACATAATTTCTCTCCATGAATTCTCTCCTTTTTGTTGGATTTATCCCTTATCTTGCTTTTTTTTATAAGGCGTTTCAGTCAGAACAGATATTCTGCTGCTAAGTCCCAGGCCAACCAACAGAAAATAAGTAACATTTAGTTTCTGCATGCCTATGGATCACTCTAGGCATCTGAGTGGGTGAATTTGATGTGATCACAATTTGTATTACAAAAATCCAGAATTTCTAATACTCCAGCCACAATATGGAAGCTGAAATTAAGATCAATGTACTTTCAATAGATTTAAGGTTGCCAATGTACAGCAATGTAATTTATCCATGGATAATGGGCCTAAATTTCTTCTAATGGAAAGTGGTGTAAGAGGTTGCTGAGCACTAGAAAGCAGAACACAGGCTTCAAATTCCTATTTGAAAAAAAAAAGCACAAATCATTATAAAACAATCAAGCAAACCAACTTATCACCAACAGGCATATGTTAGAGAGCATCTGGAGAGGAAAAAGAAATAAAAAAGCACTGCAAACGGTTTTGATATGTATCATTCTAAACCATCCAGAAAACTCAGTGATTTCCCACTCTTCAAAATAAGAAGGTAATGTCTTGAAATAGAATATTCTTGAAAAGACTTTACTTGCATTGTGTTGACCCTGTTGCTGACTAGAGGACCAATTTTTAAGTTTTTACAATGAAAAGAAACCTGCCCTTATGGCAATGGAAGGGCACAGGTAACCAGATTCAGATTTACTGTACCGTGACCTTCTCTTACATCTGAATTCACTCTTGCCAGCAGGAACGTTCTGCATGAGAGGTGTGCCAGGATGCTGGGGCTGACAGCCCACCTTTGGCAGGTTACTTAAAACTGCTCTCACAAGAGCTGCCTGCTGCAAGGAGAACTCATCCTGTTGACAGAAGGCCAGGATTATCACTTATGCCTTGCAAATTAAGAAAAATAACTCAGGAAAGCAGAAAAAATTAATAGAAACAGTGTTGCTTGCCTCTATCATTTCTTATTGAGTAAATTTTTTCTAATATTGTGAGAATTTATTAAAAACATATATATTTTATCTGTATGTCAGTTCTTTTTTCTTTTAGTTTTTTAAGGCTCTGAAATGGGAATTGACTATTTGATGTTGGATAGCAATAAATCCAGTATGTTCCCTGCACAAACCATATAGTAAGATCAATTGCACACATAAATCTGTCTTTTGCTTCTGTAAAGAAAAACACAAACATAATGGGTATGAGACAGAAAATGAAGTAGTGAACAAAAGCAGTAGAATAAACCTGATGAACATTTTCATTTTTGAACGTAGATCTGTGTGGGGATGTCATTTTGGATATTCTGCTCAGTAAAGAGTGAATCTTTCCAAGGAAATATGAAACGAATAAACCAACCAACCAACCAAGTAAACTTAGCCCAGCAAAATCAATGCTGCTAAAACCAGAAAATACTTATCTGGCTCCTGGTCTATCTTTGTCTTTATGAAAAGTGTGTGGGCTAAAGTAATTCAGCATCTCAGAATTCAGATTTGGCTGTCTCGAAGGCTAAATGTGCAGTCTGAGACATTGTGTTGACCAGAGGCCTCTAAGTGAAATACAGTAGGTCCTGCTGCTAGTCTATCAGCATACCTGACTGATGCCATCATCATACAAGACTTCAGGCACTTCAAATCCACCCTGAATCAACATTCTGTCCCGGGGCCCGAGGGCAAGGTGTGCTGGGTGCAGGACCAGCCCAAAGAGCCCCAGTGCACCAGGCTAATCGCCCATGGATCAAGAAGTCTATTTAAAGCAGATGAGAATGACAGCTTGGGCATTCGGCTATTCAGAATACAACTCAGAGATTACATGCCTTTCCCTTAAATTATAAACTTCACTTCAGTGCGGCATTTTTAAATGGAAATGGAATAAAGAGGGAGGGGATGAAAGAAATGGGTAGTAATAAGAATGAAAAAGGCATCTTTTGTAGCTTTAGAAAAAACTTGGCAGGGAAAACATTCGAAGTATATTATTTTTTCTGGCATTAGTTCGTTCTGTCTGAAGTGCTCCTCTAAAGGGAAACTTGGCAGATATTTAATGAAAGAAACCCTGACAGCAGTTTTAATAACATGAAATATGAGCAGAACCTTATATAAGGGAGGCAGGTCCCATGGCATAAACAGGTTTGGAGAGATAAACCACTTAAAGGAACTCACTTTTCCTAATTAACTCAATGCTTATGTACTTGTATACAATGAGATATTTGAATGTATAAAGATTAAAATACTTATTCCAGAATAAGATTGCCAGTGCCTGGAATAAATCAGGAATAGCTTCCCTTGCATGAGCTCTTCAGTTGTGTGTGACCTCTTCCCTTCTCTTGATTGTGTACAAGGAAGACCAAGAAATAAGTTTTGTTCCCGCAACAACAAAAGCAGAGGGAAACACTGACAAGCTCCATCTCAAGAACAAGAAAGCAAGCAGGAAATGCTGTTTTCTTGTCCCAGAGAGCAGATCTGATACCATATTTCTAAATATGTTCATTCCACTTACTTATATTACCAACAGTGCTTCAGAAAGTACAAAGGAACATTTGATTTGAAATCAGATTGTAGTGCCCTAAGGTTACAGATTGCTTTCATTCACTAATTTGGGTGCAAACACAGTGGCAGTGCTGACACATGTTTGGGTAGGTGCTGCTCAACTTGAGCAACACGGTGGCACCCAGCAGGTTCACAACCCCTCCTGGAAACCAGATGTTCACTCAGCAAAAGGGTAATAAGGGAAGCTGCAGTGAACTCTTTAGAGACAACACGGTGAGTGAAGGCATTACAGTTATAACCTCAGAGTTATAAAAAGCCTCATTGAGTTTTTTTTAATATTTTCTTTTTTCTTTGCCATTTGAGTGGCCAGATGGTAATCCTATTCCTTCCTAAAGAGAAGTCACTCTCTTCTCCACTTGGGGGAGATCCAGAACAGAAAAATCCTGAAAAGAGACAATTTTTAGTTGTTTTCTGTGTTTCAATTCAAGGTTGATCAGCTTCTCAGAGCAAAAGCATTGGCAGAAAAAGTTGGGAGCTTACATGAATTTCCCTAATATTTGCAGTCCTTACCAAAAAAACCTTACCAAAAAATTTTTATGATTCAGAGGACTTTATAAGTTGATGAAATAGTAACGATTTAGGAAGGAAATTCTCACAGAAAGTAAAACACGTTTTAGAATAATCTCTGATCATTTCAGAACATTCCCTTATTAGAAACAAGAATTCCAGAGGCTGAAAAAGAATCTCTGTAGAGAAACGTGTTTTGCAGGAATCTGCTGAAACAAGGGCAGCCATTACAGAATGAAAGTGGATCTTTAAACAAAAATTCTCTTGAGAGCAATAAGACAATAATTACCTTGGCATATATGCAGCTTTCATTGAGCTTTTGTAGTGTGCAATTGCGTTCACACATAGGGCACATGATGGTTTCATTTGCCTCGCAGATCTCTTTGCTTTAGTATAAGACAGGAAAACAAAAGTTATAAAAAGGCTTTTGGCATTCTTAAGATTTTCTGAGGTTATGCCATTTGTGGTCTCTATTTGTTAACAGTATGCCTACAAACAAAACTGGCTCAATAAGATAATTTAAAACTTAAGTTTGGATTGAAAAGCCCAATCACAAATCAGTAACCTGAAAACTACAGGCCCTAGAGCAGTACGTCGTATTTCTGGGCATTGGGCTACACTTCTCACACCTGGGAATATCCCATTCTCTCCCAAAATACCACGAACAGAACAACAAAATATTGTTCACTGCTTTCCAAACCAATTACTGCATATTTTTCTAAGCAACGCAGAAGACACCAAACGCTAAGAGGCTGGGCATCACTTGTACAACTACACTGACTTCAATCAACAGATTCCAGTTTACATCAGCTGAAGGTCTGTTCCACAGGATGATAATGTACACACTGAGATCAGTCGGTCACATGTAAAAACCCACTGACAGGGATTTCTTGCAGTAGTATTTCAAGTCTTTGCATTTTTATTTCCTCCAGAAGAACTTATGTATAGGGCTAATAAAAAAACCCAAACCACTTTAATGTCCTATTTTGGGGCAAAATATCTTCAAGCCACATTCTGATGTTTAAGGATCCTAAGATTTAGGAAGCTGAAGTCACTGTCTTCACTGGTACTCATATTAAAAATGTAGTACACAACTAAGTGCCTTGACAAAGGCAAAACAGAATTAACAGAAACGCAAAAATGAATTTTAAGGCAAATTTTAACCGCAGTGAGTAAGCTTCCCAAAGAAGCATGGCAATCACCTTTCCCTATCCTTTAGCAATGCTGACAGGACTGAAATGATCCTATGACACACTAGGGAAGTAGCAGCATAAAACAAATGCCAAGAAATCCCTACTAATTTGTTTTAATAAACATTGCGCTTTCACTCTCCTACTCATAAAACTGAATTTACAGTTCTAACACTGTATGGAAGATTATGCTTATTTCCAAGTGAGTGTATCTACTAAATCCTGTCTGACAGAACAGTAAATAGAAATAAAAGATTCTGGTTGCCTAGATGCCACTTTCGAAACCTTCGGTCACACTTCACGTAACATCAAAATCACTAATTCACCAAAACCCTACGACATAATGTGGACCTGACAAAGCAATTGCTCTAAGTAACCCTTAAGCCAGAATGAGCACAGACAGTCATTTCAGAGCTGCAGAGTAACAGAAATCTTACAAGTGTGTCACATCAGAGAATTTTCTTGCTTCCATTTTCATTCAAATGATTAAGCACAGAACACTGTATTTCAACAACACATTATCGTGGTTTGGCAATTACACAAACTTGTCAAATATAAAGCAAAATCATACTGTACTCTGAATTAAAATTCAACATTATAAGCATTAGATTTGCTGTATTATATGTCTCGAGCTAAAATCTTGGTTTTTATAGGTCACATGCTTCAGCACTACTCTGCAAAGGCAATAACAGTTGTTACAGAAGGGTTTGTGACAGGTGCTATGTTAACTGTTACTGCAACTCAAATTTTCAGTATAACAAAGAAAAATAAGCTTTTTTGTACTACCCTCACTTATATATCTGAAATCTGACTACAGCACATGGTGCAGACACCTCAAGCTATGCTGTGTTTATGCTGGCCTTTCTGTTTAACTAACAACAAAGGGACAACTTACAACAGTGATAATGAATTATATGTATAAACCCATCAAACCCAAACTCTGTAAAACCATCAGATTTATTTGTACACATATTAATCAACACGTGATAGCCTGACATCTAACTTGAGAATAAAGATAACAGATATGGCACATCATTTTTTAAAAGAAAATAACCCAAGTGAAAGGACTGCTATAGGACTTAAGCCCTTCCATTTGACTGCCATATTTCTCCTCCCTCAGTTTAGCTCAGGGAGGGCAAACAGATCAAAATACATTTAAAATTGTATGAAACAAGGAATACAAATTCATGCTCTGCACTTTTGTTTCTGCATGTCTGAGCACCTCATGAATACAATCCAAATACTCTGGAAGCTACCATGAAGTTTCTTAAATGGAGATCTCTGGATTTTTCTCTTGGTTATATTCATCTCACAACTGAATCCTGCAATGAGCTGCTGACACTATAATCTCAGTAGCCTGGGGGACACCTCAGTGTTGGCTCCTCGCAACCCCAGTATTAACAAGCTTTATTCCAAACCCATGCAGGGAAAAGAACATCCTCCATTCCAACTTGCTTTCAGTAACTGCGTCCATCTTATGCACTTGTTTTATGATAGGAAAGAAAAATGTCCCTAACCATGTAGAATGGAGAAACTTGTTTCTAAACATGAGACACACATGCATATTTGCTTACAGCAGTGTCTAGTTCCTGATTCCACAGTGTGTATGCAGGGTTTTTGTCTTCCTACCTTATTTCACCTTCCTCCTCCCTGCACAATACATTTGAATCACTGAATGATATGACCAGACCTGAAAGCTTATTGTTTCCCTAAAACTGTAACTGAGGAAAGGAGAGAGATGCTATGACAAGGGGGAAAAGCAGTGTGAGAGGGGTATTCGTCCTGGGAAAGAGGGAAGGATGCCACCAACAGGGAGGAAATATGCACCATTTCCAACTTGCCTGTGGCAGCCACAGATGAACTACACTGAGCATCTCTCCTTTACACAGGGGGCAGGACCCGATGGTTCCATGCCAGGCTGAGATGGGGTCCTGGCACAGGTTGATATTTATATACACTTATGTAATATTTTTATATGCATATAAAAAGAGCCACCTGGTACCAGGACAGACTCCAAGCACGGAGCAGAGGCAGGCACTTGCACACACTGCAGGCAAGGCAAACTAGATCTTAGATGTGACATCATTCTGCATAACCCTCGAATTATTGCTGCACAAAATGTATGCCTGGCATTGCAAGCAACATTTGGTTCTACAGCAATGTATGCTCATGGATTTGCTTATTCCTCTTCTGCTGAAACTGCGCTGGGCTTCAGTGGGAAAAGAAAATTATCGTCTTCTGCCTGCAGCTGCCAGAAGGGGGCTCAGTGCAGATCCCTGTGCCTAAGAGCTGATGGGACATCCCTGAGCAAAGCCTGCTTCTGCAAAATTGACTTGACCCATTGACAAGTTCAAATTTTGTGGTACACAAGACAGACGAAAAATAGAGGTTTTTTCACAGAATTTATCATACTGTAAAATCAACACTTCCAGTCACCCACTGATTCCTAATAATAAGGTGAAACCTGATTCACATGAAGTAGTATTACACTGAATAATATTGAATCTGGGGCAATGTGGCAGTTATGACATTGCCCTGGCATAAGGTTTAAATTCCTAATTGCCACTGGGTTTCCTGAGTCTAGATTTTGTCAGAACAAGGTACCCAACCGTTTCCTCCTGGTGGCTGCTGAACATTGCATTTGCACACTGTGGGAGCTGCAGTGCTCAAAACCCAATGATGCATTTTAAAACTGTTATGAATGTGTATCTAGCAGTTTTCTTTAAATGACTGCAGGAACACTAGATAAATAATCTCATACTCCCAGAATATGGCAAGAATAAGAACATTTAGGTTGTGTGGTCTGTCTGCCTGCTAATGGATGGCTCCTGTCTGCTCTGTGTAGGAGGTTTCTGCTTAATCCTCACTAACCCCTTCCAGGCTAAGTACGTAAACATGGCAAGAGGCAGCATCTGTTATCACTGGCCCTTAGAATTAGCTAAGTACACAAAGTGATGCAGAAAACATCTCCGTACATCTTATCAGGCCAGTCACAATCAGCTTGAGTTAGTTAAACTCTGTTCTTGAATCCATGTCTCACTAACTTGGTCACAGCAATTCACTGATAGGGCAGTACCATGTCACAGCTAACCAGAGGGACTGCACAGATTCACACCATCAAAGGCAGAGAGCATCTTCTGCTCACAATTAACACATCCAGACTACAGATGTTCTGGGGCTGCCACAGTGCACACAGCTGGGGCTTCTGCAGTAACCCACCCTCTGTCAGTATTTTGAAATGAACACTGGCTAATGTCAGCTATTATATAAATACTCCCCTCCCCTTGGAGGCATCTAGGACTTCGACAGTGCATCACCTAACTTTCAGACTCTTGCTTCTGGAACAGACTCCCAAGCCACTGATGGGTACCTTGGCACTCATGCAGCACAGTAGGACACTGAGGCACCTCAGGATGGGAGGTTGTGTTGACAACCAGACTCCATGCAGACCAAACTAAAATCTGCATGTTCTGTTTGCAGCTGCTCAACAGCAGCCAAGGGGAAAAACTCAGGAGAGGAGAACATGAAAGCTAGCCTACCTCTGCACTCCTGCCATTTATACCCTGCAACCCTCTGCAAACAAGATAACTGCATCTCCCTGTAAAAAGAACCAAGCAGGAATTGTATCTCCAAGTCTTCTCAGGAGAAGTGTGTGACACAAATACAAAGACTTAACAGCATACAGTTTGAAAAAATTAAATTCTCAGGAATTCTGTTCCTTCTCTTGGGGAGCATCAATGCCACATCTTTCTCTTCTATAAGAAGTACCTAAAATATTAAGTTATACCCTGATAACAGCAGATTACGGCCCTTTGTTCCCCCCTTGTTGAAACTGTGTCATTGTACGTGTGAATAAAGCTTCCCGGTTCAACAGTCCTAGTCCCTGTGCTCTAAGAGGCTGATCCTCTACTTTACACTACATCCATTGCATCTTACAGACATTTATCATGCAAAGTAGTCCTAATACAGAGAACAATATCCAAAAGAGAGCATAGTTTCCTGGCTGACACATTTATTGCATTTAATGCAGTTTGAAGTTGTAAAGTCTCTCAGGAGTTTGCTGTACAAAAGCAAGCCTAAAAAAGCCTTAATTACAGCACTACAGAATATAATAACTTGCTGTGAAATAGAAGATAAAGACAATTCCATAAAGAAAACATAAAATAGTCCTGCTCAAAGCTCAAGAAACAACGCTTCCTACGAAATCTTACTCCAAGTACACTTGCAGTCTAAGTATCCAATCAGCTTGGAGCAACACTTAAAATTGTAGGAGCACTGATACTGTTGTGTCTGATGACATCTAATGGAAAACTTTGTAATAAGGGTACGTCCTCTGAAACAGTTCCTAAAAATACAGTCAGGACTTAACTTGAGCACCCTGAGCACTATTCCTAAATTGGTACAAGCCCCTCTCAGAGCAAAATCACAACAGTAAAACTAGCTTCATGTCATGTGCTTGTAAACTCCCTGAAGCTGGGTCTCCTGGCTGCAGTTTACACTGACGTAGTTAAGAATTTTGTTAGACTCAAAGTTTGCCACTGTTACCACTAGGAGAGAAAAAAGAAAGGCATAGGCTAAAGTTGAAGTTTAGCAACTGTACTACACTCTGGAAGTTATAGACAAGGTGGAGGTAAAGAGGGATTATGTCTGACTGCTTTTTCATCCATCAGCCTTGACTAGAATGACAACCATTGCAGTACCTATGACATTAGAACTGGTACTTGCTGTTTTTCCTTACAGACAGAACAGGAATCACTGAGAGACACTGGTAAGGGTACTTGCTGTGACTGGTATACATGCAGCTTGATGCAAAACAGATAAGCAAAGCAGATACATTTGACTGAAGAACCCACTGTTCCAATAGATTATTTTTATATGATTACCGTATGTGAAAGCATTTCTGAGTATAATAATGATCCAAGTTGTGCCAGACTGTTCTTAATTTTAAACAGGTTATTATGTTTTTAAAAGGGATTTTACCTTACTTGGCTGGAATCCATCGTAAATAATCCATAGAGAAAAACAAAGAGCCCAACCAGGGCAGCAGGAATAAGCATCCCGGTGTACCATCCCAACCAGGCAAAATACAGTCCTATTTTTTCACCAAAATATCGCCTACATGAAAAGGAAACACAAACATTGTTTAAAGTTAAAACTTATTATGACCTTTATCTATCTTCACAGTAGTAGAATAATTCTAATGAGGAACCACCATCACAAAGTTATGGTAAAAATTATTGCCAGTTTACCTAAAAGTTTTATTTCAGTCTAGCATAACATTCTAGTGACCTACCAGAACATGTATTTTCTAAGGATATAGATGAAATGCTCTGTAATTTTTATGTCCTTGCAATGACTAAGTAGATGTACTAGTTTCAACATTATTAAATGTAGAACATTTTATTTGAACAGAGATATATCCATATATATATATATCTATCCATATATGTATATACATATACACACAAAAAAAATCCAGAAAGGGATAAAGTAAGTTGGTGTGACCTAAGTATTCCATTATAAAAAGCATTTATGATAAATAATCATGTAATATGACATATTTTAAACTGTTATTAGAGAAAACAGTGGATTGAAAACACAAGTTGAATATTGAGCTTTAATTCCTCAAAACTTGGGAATCAGTTGCTAGAACAAAGTAGCAGTGATCAGAAAGTCAGTCATGGATGATACTATTTAATAAGCTGTCCCATGGCACATGCTTAGGTCCACAGCCTTCAGTGGAACAATATTGGGCACAATGACTGGTTATGACTGTCAGATCAGGAATAAAAACTGACAGCAAGGAAAAATGAATTATTGGTATTCAATGCCAAAGATGAGGAAAGTATGAAACTCAAACATCAGAATTATTTAACTTCAGTGACATGTGTTTCTCTGCTTTACATTTGGTAATCTATGATATTAACTATAATATATATAAACAGAAGTTTATTTAAACCCACGCAGCAATGTAACAGGCTGCATTTTCCCTCCACTGGATCTGGTAATTCTGACTGTTCATGTGGATAACATCATTTGCTTTCCCAGGTGCTCTCATGAGGGGCAAGCAGAACACTTTATGGGTTTGTATTTTAAGTTTCACAATGCGAATTGTCAAGCAGCTGGATCTACCTGCCTTTTATACAGCCTCGTTTGAAATTAACAGCCCTGCACAAAAGTCCACCCAAAAGAAGCAACTTAGAGAATTCCAGTCTTATCTGCTAAAACTGAATAGCTAAATGTTACAGGAAAGCACAAGAAATTTAGCAGTACTGTTAATACACTGTCACCAGGTTGTTTGTATCAACAAGAAACAAGCTACTCTTCCAAGTACTAATACCTGATTAAGTCGAGAGGTTGGTACTTGTACCACATTCCCCACCGTGCCCAGCGCTCATATAAGAGGTGTCTGTGATTCTGTGCTCCGTGTGTTTTGATGGGGTGTCTGCTTTTGTGGCTCCCCTGAAAAACACAAAGAAATAAAAGTACATTACTAGGCACCATGGAAAATACATAAATGTCTTAGGCATTTTTGAATATAATTTTAAATGAGGTGTTCACTATTTTTAATAAATAGGTCTTGTTATGGACACCTCTAGGATGTGTGATCTGAAGCTAACACGTAAGCCTGACAGAAGAGATACAAGTTACTTCTCAAAACATGCTTCTCAAACAGCTAGTTTCTCTAAGAATTAATGATAGAACCATACTACTAGTACAAGACTATAAAGAACTACTCAACTCTTTATATGGCTTCAAGTACAGTGCTTCTATTTCATAGAATCATCAAGATTGGAAGAGATCTTAAAGACCATCCAGTCCAACCACAATATTATTATACTCACTAATACATCTGTATTTGTATGCTTTCACCTATTTCAATTTTTCAAAATTTTTCATGAGATGTTTGTGTTATTTTTTTTCATCTTGAAGCTACTTAAGACTCTCAGATGCATTAAAAGCAAAACAGAGTCAGTCTGACCCAAAAGAGTCCTTCCAGGCCATGCCTGATGTTTACAGACCGTCTGACATCCCAAAAGAATAGCCTCGTACTCAGCAGTCAAAAGGTAACACACAGATTTGCTAGGATCATCCTAAGCAAAACCTCTGGTATTTGTAATTTTGCTCCAATTCTGAAGCAGGACATCTCCTTTACCTGAACTTTTTCTCCCAAAAAAGACCTCACCGCTCTGTTATGGTAAATAAAATCTTCCATCCAACTACAAGCGAGTCAAATAATTTCTTGGGAGGAGAGCAGAATCCCCCTGAGTTAGCAATCAGTCAGATTTTCACCTTGGCAGATCCATGTATTTTAGCCATTTAGATTGTTATAATTTATTTGAAATCTCGAGCATTCCCCACAATTTAAAGAACACTATTTACTTGTTGCAACCTGCTGACCCTCTGGTTTAAGAATGAGTTAAAAACAAAGCTAAACATAGCAAAGAGTCCAATTCTACTAATTTCTGATTACAGTCAGCAAAGAAGTGTAGGAAGAATGTCAACTCAGAGTGTGACCTTTGCAATATCTAGGAACAGAACATAAACTTACTCTCACAGTCACCTCGATGAATGACTGCAATGTATAAAACGTTAGTCAGTATTACATATTTTTCCAGTAATTTTATTTTTTTGCCTTGTTTCTGCAGTGTTTATACATAACAGAGTTCAAGTCTCAACATTCCCACTGGGACTGAATTGTCCCTCTCATTTGCTCACGCGATAAAGAAAATAAATAAATAAATAAAAAAGTGGAGAGTGTTCAACCACCCACCCTTAGCACCAGTCAAGCAGCAGGTAAGAGTGGCTTAAAAATGCAACTTCGTTAACCTTAACTGAAACTCTGAACCAGTAGCTTATACAATAACAAAGGAACATAAAGATAAAATGGATAGGGCAGCATGGTTCTGACAGCCATAGAGAGCTCCTCATGTCTTATTGTAGTTTGGCCAGCTTTTCCCTGAAGTCTGTAATGTACAGCTGAAGTATTAACAATGATGTTCATTTATTTATCAAAAACACTCCTCCTTCACACTCCCAGAATTTAATTATTAACACCATATTAAAAATTTATTCTCAGCAATTTGTAAAGCACAGGTCAGCCCTTTGAACCACAAGATCAAGCCCCAGCTGCCACAGAGTTCACAGCTGCAATTACCAAGCTACTGGTTGGCATTTAAAATGGTCAGCACTGAAGAGGTGTGGCTTGCTGCTTTCTTTCCAATATATAAAGACTACCTGGAAACCCTCTGAAGTCAAATACAAGTTTTTCATTTACTTCACAGGCTTATAGCCTTCAGTAGACTCTACCCTGCTGAAGAAGGTATTGTCAAGTAGAATCTACCCAGAACTAATCATAAAAGACTAAATGGGAAATGATTAACCAGTCTACCTAACTGTGATGAAGTGCACAAGCTATTAGAAAAACAGAACACTTTGTAGGTGGCAGGCAAAAATAATTTAAAACAACTAGAACAATTTGGAAAAACTGATATTCTCATTAAAAACTTCACAGGCAATAGAAATAAATAGGTTCATAGAAATAAAAAAAAAAAGTACTATAATATTCTAGTTCAGTAAGTAAATGCTCCTGGAAGTTATTATAATATATATTAATTTTTTTTAAAGGCAGTGTTAAAGCAAGAGCTATAAATATAAAAGTCTCAACACATTAGAAAGTGCAATTAAGAGTTTGCAGGACAAAATTAAATAAAGTAGGATCTCAAAATACTAATGCAAGCTTTAATCTAAATATAAAAACAAATATAAAATTCACCAGGTTACCTCATGTGGTGGAAATGCTGCTTCATATGTTCCATTATTTAGCAATCTGTTAATACCTAAAAAGAAAAAAAGCATTAGTTCTGATATCAATTTTTATACATATTTAATTTCAAGCACTGTGAATTTTCAAGTTACATATTGAGAATGTAACTTTATATCAGATGCTTAGGATGCTACTAAACATGACAGTAATCACTAATCCTACCAACCACTTGTGCAGGTCGTACTGATCCCTCGAGATTTCTGACTCTGTCAAACTACAGCAACTTTCTGAAGGCCAATGTCTGCAACTTTTCTCTCGGGGTCAGGTGCTCATGTCAGATCAAGTGTGAGAGGATAGTTACATTCATGTTGTATTCTTCAGAGCACATGATACAGATCTTATGGGTGACCAGATGATCTGACATACAGAGAGTGATATGGACAGACAACCCTTGAGGCAGCAAAACCCTTCCTGCAGGCTTAAAAGCTAACCTGTTGTTATTTTTAAATATAAGCCAGGTGAAGGAGTCTGTATCACATCAGTGCTCTGCAGCACACTGGCTACAGCATTTTGGATCAGCTCCTAGAGTCTTCCTAAAAACAGATTTGCTGCAGTATCAAAGCACATTATAAAAATCAATAATAAATAACCATTAATAATTATAATAAAAATATTAAGTAGCCTGTAGAGAACACGTGTAGCCAAGAGTTTCCTCAAGAAATAATTATTTATGATGGAATTCAGATGTGTCTCTTCAAATACACAAATTATGCTAAACTAATCTGGTAATGAAATTTGCCATCATCAACTTCAACTTTGCACCTGTTTTCTGCCTTTCCTACTACTGCTTTTCTTCAGACACCCAAGCAACAACATTCTGTAACTTCTACCCTCTTGATAAGGTTTTAATATGTCTCTATATATTTAATTCTTAATTTAATTCCTGCAATGAAAATTGAAATCATACATACATCTCCTGTTCATTGTAAATGAAAATTAATAGACTTTTTAAAAAACGATACTGTAATAGCAGTGTTGATATAAGCTGAATTTAGTCTTCAGGTCAGCTGTCTCTGAGCTGCAAGGAGACCTCAAATAAGCAAAGTGTAGCTCACATGGATTCTGCCGGACTGGAACTGCTGGGTAGTGGCAGAACTACTAGGACCAGTCTTTGAAAACACTCAGCAGTTTTCTGAGGTATATGTTATCTGAGGTATATGTATCTGATGTTTTCTGATGTAAAGTTATCATCATGTCTCAAATTTATTCTAAGGAATGAGTAATTAGGTGAAAAATATTGCAAATTTTCACTGAGTTATTTGAAAAAATAATTTATGTGACATTCCTTCAACTCTTACTGAGCCAATAAAAAGATTTTAAGGAACGGCAAAATTAATTAAGTTTTCTCAAATGATACTTTCTCAGGCAAGCAAAGATGTAACATTTTTATAACTTCAGGTTAGGAAAAAAAATCCATCATTCTCACCCATTTTGGATTTTCCATCTTCATACTTGGTTCTCTGTAGCATGTGATGTACAATTCTACTTCTTGTGGAATTGCTGAAGAAGCTGTCTTTGTTGTTGATCGTGAAACTATTAAAATAACGAATGTATTTTAATATTCAAACCAATGCACAAGTCTTGAGATATAGCTGCTCAAGTGTTACAGTGATTTACAGTATTTACAGTGCCTTATTGTATTTTTACCCTCCTTGATTACTGCACAAGATACAAGATTTTACATGCCCAGAGCACCTTCTCAGGTCACATAAATTTACCATCATCACCAATTATTGTTGGAAAAACACAGCAATTAAAACTAAATTCTAAAATTCTAAAATCCTAGTATCTAGGTAATTTCTGTTGTGGATATAATTAAATAAAAAAGATCTTCAGAAGCAGTGGTTGTTCTCAAATTCAAGTTACTTATGAGTTGGCAGATGTCTGTGTCATGGAACTACCAGCACTATTATTTAGAAAAAAAAATTATCACTGGACATTTGAGTAGCAGCTCCACAACCAATCTCCCATAGAATCCTAGGATGAGCCAAATAAAGCATGCTTTCCCAGATGGCTCTGGATTCTGGGTGCCAGAAATATGACATGCAGGAGCTTTTGCCTACTCAGCTGTGCCAAATGTGACACTGCTACAGTCATAACATCAGCTGAGCTGGTTGAGAAATAAGACCAAAACCAGGTGCTTGATCCAGCTGAGATTATAATGCAATTATTCTGTCTCTCCAGGGTAAAGTCAGTCCACTAGCACATAGCTTCTTTACTAAGAAAACATTCTTATTTAGCCTAATTGATACCTCTACTTTAAATGAACTTTTTTCTCCCAAAAGAATTATCACAAAATACTTCAAAAATTAAGAAATTGTTTCTATGGCACGGTATAACTACATCACCATCAACATGCTGATTTGAACTCATGGGTTTTATTTGGTGTATATATATTTATACTTTCAGAGATAAAAGCACTTCTAAAATGCAGATCTGATAAGAAAGAAAAAAAAATCATCACTGGTTTTAGATTGCCTCCAGGTGCTCCCAATTTCAGCAGCTGTCTAAGGTTTTGCCTAAGTAAAGTATGCAATTAAGCAAAGCAAACTTGAGCAACTATTTGCATTTTGTAATGTAATGGAAAGAAAAACTTCTAAACCAAAAAAAGCAGTGTTTATTTTTCAGACAAACTTCTGCCAATACCTCCGAGTGACAATCAAATAACCAGTAACAGACACTAGATGTTGGCTTTAAGAGAAAGCCCGTAGAAAATATCAAATACGATGCTGGGTATTTGCCAGTGACCATCTGTTAACGGCTGCCTCTATGGCACTTGCTTAGATCAAGTGAGAAAATAAAAAAATCCTTGTGGTCTCTGGCACTGCCTTTCCAGTTCCAGCACTTACTGGTGTATGCGTGCACGGCTAAAGGGTGCTGTGTAGCAATCTGTTTCTTCCAGATCAGGTAGGGCTTCCTTATCAAGCTTCATTGGATTTCTGGGCAACCAACTTTTCAGCTCTCTCATGTTCCTCTGCAAACTGAGACAATAAGAAATCAGATTTACACGCTCTCACCTGCTTATTACTTCTCTCTCCAGTATTTAGTGACATCATGCTATGAATGAAATGAAAGCAGGAAATTTCCACATTAAGCAACTAAAAGAAAATAAGGACTGAAAGAGCAAAATTAACAGTATTTATTTGTGATCTGTCTTGCATACTTTACTCGAGCACATTTAATCCTAAAATCACATTTTGAGATGAGACTGGGGTATTGAGTCTGGGGAAAATAATTTTCCAAGGTAGTTCACCTGGCAGAACTGGAAGTTTATGCGTTATTCAAGAACATATCTAATCACTCTATCTAGCCCAATTGAACAAGGCAAGTGTAACTCCTCCCTCCCCTGCCTGTCACAACTCGGACAATAAAATTGATAAAGTAAATACAGGACTGCTCAGGATCAAATTTTTATGGTTTTCTGGTTTTGCTTTCCCCTGCAAAATTTTCCTCAAAATCCAAGGATTGCTATTGCCTTACAAAACAGTATACTTAAACATCAAATAAAGGATATGCTACACAGATATGGTTATACAGTATGTAGACAAAACCCTAGGTATGGCTTCCTGCAGTTTCCTAAAAATTGACATTATAAAACACAAATAGAACATCATTTTTGTATCCCCAATTAGATTATATATTGGTAACATAAAGGGTTTCTTTTACTGTAAACTTGCTTAAATAGTGTCTCGGGACACTGTTTATACAGGGGTAAAACTAATGAAGTGCAGTACATTTTTCAAGCAAGTGCTAGAAGTAATCTGCTTAATTACTTCAATTTTGCACTCCTTGCTGACCTATATTTTTTTCTAATTCAACTGCAAAGAAATGTGGGTATTTAAAGCAGTAGGTATCATATTAAAGGAGTGCTATATTATGATAGTATAAGCATACCAGAGACCCAGAAAAAGTCTAAATTTTAGAAAAACATTCCCTAAGTAGTATTTTTTTCAGCATGATTTCGGCCTTACTCAATGAATATGCATGCATTATATATATATCTGAGATGAGCATTTAATTGCCTGTGCTAAGCAGAAGCACAGCTACTCATTTCATAATTAAGAGTAATAAGTGATGACATGGCAAGTTACTCCCAGGCAGCAAAGCAACCTTTGTGAAAATGTAGCTCATTATCAACATCAGCAAAAAAACTTCTACTCCTATTTGACACAGCGTCAGACAGAAGTCTAAGCCAAATGTTGGATGAGAATTTTACATGGAAAATGTTCTCAAAATGTTCTTCTTGCTACACATTGCCAAGGTATTGGTGCACAGCACACTCTGTATGTAACTGGTATTGCACTTGAGAGACACTAAGCATTATGAGCCAAAGAACATAACTACACTCATAAAGCTGAAACACAGAATACAGCTCCCAAGCAGGTGCATCCCTGAAGTGTCTCCTTTACTCAAATAACACCTTACTGCGTGAGTTGGTTATCGGTGCCAGTGGAAGTTCTCTCAGTGCAGTTATGCACAGTGTATATAATAACAGCATTCACTTAATTTTCTTCATCTTTTTTTCTTGCACACATGGCGATTTTTTTTAGACCCAGACTTTTCTTTAATGAGGAAATTGCACAGATGCAACAGGAAGAACAGAAAAACACATCTGATTTCAGATTTTTCATTATGAAAATCTTCTAAAATTGGTTACTTAAAAAGCCTTGATCATTTTCCCCCTTCAAGAACCTAAAAAATTAGTAGAAAATTTTTATCTTAAAGAAACTAGCTTTTTAAAATTCATGTCTGTTCCTTTTAACATAAAGTGATGAAGAACAGCATTGGAATAAATTAAAAATTATGTCCACATTACATTTGCAATTTCTCTTCTGAGTCTTTTTATCTAAGGAGCCACTGCTTTTTCATTACATCACTTACGGTTGATCACTCCAAATCTTAGTGCCTTCAGATGCCACAGAATATTCTAACTGAAAAGTACACCTCCCTCCCCCACCACACCCCATACAAAAATAATCCAGCAAAAGAGACCTCTTTTCTTGCCTTACATTATTTTACAACTAAAGAACAACTGAAGTTTTATGGAGATTTCACTCCAAGCAATAACAAATTTCAGACAAATTTTTGCATTCTTACTCAGAGTGAGTTTTAGGTCAAAAGTAGCAATTTAAATGGATTCTTGACTTCACCTATTCAGTGTAGGTTATCTAATAAGAGTAAAAGCAGACAGTGCTGGTCTGCTGAAGTCAGGAGTTCACAGAATGAGATCAAAAATATCCCAGTGGAACAGTGCAGCAGCACTTCAGGTGCTCTTATTGAAACCACTCCAGCTGGTGCTGTTGTAACTTTATGCACCTTGGACTATGGGATATTATTCTGAAACACTTATATATTTCATTCTTAGATATAAAAATTAAGATGTTATGAAGATGCCTGTAATTTCAGCTTTGCTCAACTTTCATGGCTCAGCTGTACTGTTACATTTTATTTGATTGGTTGTTCTTTTTTGCAGAACTAGTTTAGTCCAAAAATCCTTGCAGATTATGTTTACTCAGCAGACTGCAATGCAATCAAACAAAGTAGAATTGAAATTGGAATTATCTGATCAAGAGTCATGGAATGAGATGACCAGTGGCAGTTGCTTAATTCATGTGTGTTCGGTATCTTTGATAGCAATCACCACCCACTGCTTTGCTTGGTGTTTGCACCTCTAGTATATTGACAAAAATACACAAGACTCTGGCCAGAATTGCCAACCATATGCCACCAAATTACTGAGTAAGGTACTACGTATGGGAAATACGGTTGACAGATTAAATATATGGACATAATTGTCACCAAAAAAGGGGAAAAAATGATACTGTATTTGTTCGATGGAGTGGTATTAACAATTTTGTTTCCGTGTGCGGATTGAAATCCAAACGGTTTTAAAAGTCCTTTCGCAAAGCAGGCTTATTGCAGCTCAGCTGCTAAACAAAGTCATTTTTGGTTCTCTATCCTTAGAACTATAGATTTATTTCAACATTTCAGTGGGCAGAGTGAAGCTGCACACTAAGGCAACTGTCTTAATTTTCTTTTCCTCAATGTCATTCTTAACCAGCATGAAATTGGTGTGTCTGAAATGGCAGATACAAGACTGATTCATTAGATTATTCAGTCTTAAATCTGAAAGCTCTGACAATTTTTGGTATCTATATTATTTACTTGCATGTCCCACTTCTAACAACTTCCTTTCCTTTGAAAATATTTTTTGAAGGCTTTTCAAATATTGCTCTTAAAGAGTATGATAAAACTATTTCTGCAGTGTGGCCTTATGAATAGAATCCAAGCTTCACAGGATTAGGTATAATGTTAAGGGTTTCTTTTTAAGGTACGTAAATAAAGAACAGAGAGATACCACATAGCTATCATGTGTAACAAATATTGTGTAACAGTAAGGATTACATTTATGTTCAGCCCTTTTATTTACGTGCCTAATAATATTTTGCACAATTTTTTAAAAGATATTTATAGATCTCTACATCCACCATATAACCATGTCAATAAACTCAGAGAAGTGTACCTGCCACAATAGGGTCTAATCCCTCATATTCTTCGATTATAGAAACTCTATAGCCTTAAAATTTTACTTTTGATATACAAAGATTGTAATATAGTTCTACATTGTAGCTCTTGGAAATTCTACTTAATAACTTCAAAATATTAATGGAAGGTTTGATGAATTACAGAGAAACAGTTAAGTTTGAAAAGTTTGAAGATGCAAAGAAACAATGAGATTAGCAGAAGTTAAAATGGTGAGATGTGTATGACAGAAATTTTAAAGTTAGCTTTCATTTTTAGAGTAGCTTCTTTTTCATCTTCTTGCCACTATTCCTTTGTGCACTGAACTATATAAAGTGTCAGAGAAAATATTAAGAAAAAATATTCATCCCCAAATTCTCACAAGTAAAAACACCTGTCTCAAATACTAAAAAAAAATATATCAATCTGCACAAAAATTATTACTTGGTTCACAGGTACTGTGCAACTTCAGTTGAATGTTTGAGACATCTGTCCTTCTAAATAAAGAAAATAAATTTATTTAACATCTAGTACTCACCAGATGGACTGCAGATGAAATGAGACAATTGGGCAGTAAAGCTTGTTGATTTTGCCTTTGCATTACAAAGCACATCACTTACATTTTTCATAATGCGCACTAAAATGGAGCAAGCATGTGAATGACTGGGAAGAGGAAAAACGCAGTTGTAAATTTATGTTATAGTTTGGTTTATTTCAGAATAATTTATCTGCTTATGTATTTAAAGTTCTCTCACTTTACCATTCAACAGTGCTTTGTCTATTTTTGTTAGCTGACCAACCTGCAAGCAAACTGATACCATGAGGCTACTTAAATTGTCCCTGAGAAATAATGAGAGCTCTTCATCATCTAAAGCTACAACAGGACCACCTAAATCAAATGCAATCTCATCTCAAGATCCATCTCAAGAAACCCGTGACAGAAAACTGTTTCAGATTTCCCTCGTGTAAAAATTTTCATATCTCTTCCACAGGTAATTAGGATTTACAAGACATTATCATGTCTCACTAGAGGAATGGGGAGTGATTACAGCTCAGTGTTCTCCGTTTTCACTCACCACCTCCCTCAGGCTCCTTTTGCCCACTGCTGTGTCCTCTTGAACCCTACTCCTGGCTGACAGAAGCAGTAACAACGGCAGCTGCTGCAGGTGGGGTTTGCATGTGTCTGCCTCCCAGAGAGTTTAACAGCTTTTTCTGCAGCATACAATTTATCCTTTCAGCTATCAAATAAAAATTCAAAGCAGCCTTCAGAGTGTGGCATTGAATTATTCCTGATCGCCAGGACACACGTGATAGAAATTACATTTGCATGTCTAAGGAAATAGATGACTACCAGAATCTGAGACATACACTTGAAAGTATCTTCCATGCTAAAGAAATACACCTTGGCAACAGCAGGCATAACTGTAGAGATGGCTCCAGTGTTCAATTTTTGCTGCCAGGATAAGGCCTTTTTTTTTTTCCTGGCATAAACACTTTTGCATTTCTAAAAGGAGAACTGGCAAAGCTTTAAAGTACTGCATCTTGTTACAGATGAATATTTTAACACTTTGAGCTAACATATTTTGAGTTTTCAAGAAAATAATCTAATTTTCCAAGTCTCCTGGATAAATTTACAACTGCGAACGGATTTTCTTTAGCAGGGTGACTATCTGACAAAATTAGAAGCTACACATCACCCACCAACCTGCCCATGGTTTTGCTCCTCCAGTCAGTGTAATAACATTTTTTCCTGAAAGAACAGCAAAAATCAGCTGAGAATAATCAAGTAGGAGACAGTTGAAAAGGACATATACATTACAAAAGAACACTGGACATTTTAAAACATGCATTTTCATAGGCAGAAAGGTGAAAAACACTTAAAAAAGGCAACTGAAATAGAATAATTTATTCATAAGACAACCACCAGACAGGGTTCGATGGTGTCATGCTAGTATTTATTTCATGTGGTCTTTCTTAGCTTTTACTTCATGAAACTCATTTTAGAAGAATTACCAGGCTATTAAATGCCTTATGCACTCTATCTATTGTATAGCATAAGCACTTAACTTCATTAGACAGTATCTTCATTCTCTGAAGTGGTATATAAACATCACCTTCCCCTGACACTTTGCCTCCAACTGAAGAACAATACAAGGTCCTAAAAAATCTAGAAGTATTAACTACAACAAACAACTTTTATGTTAACCATTCTTTCCTCTACACCCTTCACCCGTCATAGCAAGTCAGAGAAAAAAGACCAGAAATTCCCCTACAGTCTTATGAGAACAATTATTTTGAAATCATATAGAAACATATTTGCTGCAACGTAATATTTTACACATCTAGTTTCATTTTTCCATTTTTTTTCTGGCCTCCTACTACAATTTCACATCACATTTCCACTACACAAAGGCCTCGATCTTGCAGATTCCTTGGCGTATCCGTATCTTTATGATGACACTTATTTGGGGACAGTGAAGTTCAGCACCAGGGGCTTTGCTCCTCATGTAGTTCATCTTCTACTTAAACTTTGCCTACATACTTTCTACTTCTGCAAGGGTTATTTTTGTTGGGGGAATTAAAACAAGATTATTTGGATAAATTAATATAAAAGCCTAACATTATTTTCAATTGATATCTTATCCCTTCCCATTCTAACACACAAAAATGGCAGTTTCATTCTGGTTACTTCTCCATCACTGCTTAGCCTAGAACCATACATAGTCAACAAGATCTGCAACTGCCCATCTGGGCAGTATTTGAGATTGAAAAAGTACATTATTTACATTAAAGTAACAATGAAATGAATACATTAAAAGGATGGGAAATGTTGCTGAGAAAATACAGGGCGATTGAAAAACTATTTATCTACCAATCTGCAGGCTCTTGGCAGCCTGACATTTGGTAAGCAGAAATGTAAACAAAACAATGAAGAACTACTGAAGGATTTTCAGACATTACATTTTTTAACAAAACCCTTCCTTCATTCCCTTTAATTGTTCTTAGCTCTTCTGCACAGATGGGAGTCCAGGTAAGCTACAGATACAACTAATTTATTCATTCCACACCATAGTAATTACGTGTCACAAGAGATATTTGCAGACACAGATAAAATTAACCTTTTGTCTGAGCTTCAGAAATATGTAACAGAGCATCATTTCTACTGACAGACTACATACTTAGTGAAAATAATGATGCCAACATAAAGCATATTTTAGTGTCTATAACAGAAAGGAAAAATTTTGCAACAGTGTGAGATTACAAGAGTGTACTGCATTAAAGTACTAGAGGGAAGGTTAGCTCTCTTCTTCAATTATATATTAAAAATGGACAGTGAGAAGCCACTGGTAAATCAGATGAAGGCAAAGAGAAATAATCTGTTCTTAGAATCACAGAATACCTCAAGCTGGGAGAGACCCATAAGGATCATCAAAGTCCAACTCCCTGCTTCTCACAGGACTGCCTCAAACTTCTTGGAAGGGAAGGACTAGTTCATTGTAATTGTGGGAGAATTGTATGATTTGAGCTTCCTCTGTCTATTGAATGGAGAAAACAGTGACCTCAGGAAACCAATACATGCCATCCAGTTAAGAAGAGTTTGATTTAAATAAGCAAGCTCAAGTCTTAAAACAAACAAAAGTGCTTTTGTCAGAAAACGTAATTAAATTATAAAATGCGTGGTCACAGGATGTTGTTATGGCAGTGCAGATGAATGTTTTTGCATCCATGAAAAGCCATCAGGGGCTAATATAAGCAAAGATGAAGACATGAACTCTGCCTCAGAAAGTCACTAAACCACAGTGTTCTGGAAGGAGAGAAGGCATCATGAAACTGCTCTGGATTTGGTCAGCTTCTGTACTGGACACTTTAGACAGGCTGCTGGGAGAGCACGACAGACCTTTGTTCTATTCTGCTACGTCCACTTTGTGTTCACAATAAAACTGGGTTCACTTTTATTTGTTTAAAGGTAATAAATTAAAGAAATTTAAAAAATAGCCTGTTTGAAATATTCACAGCAGTTTTAGATTGCAATTTCATTTAAATCACTATTAAAATCTTTTTAAAGAGAAAGAAATGGTGATCAATTTACTATTTCTCACAGTTCTATTATGGAGGTAGAGGTGGACAGTGGGCTTTTTTCTTACCAAATAAATGTGTTTCATTCTACAGCAAAACTTCCAACAAGATGAATTAACAAAACTCAGCATTTTATGTACTTTTGGTGTAGTGAACTGAGTGGGATAAAAGGAAGCTAAAGCAACAGCCCGGAAACAACGGAACATGGATTAGACACTTTGGAAAAAAAATAAATATTATATATTTACATGTCAGTTAATAACATAATAAACAAACATGACTTTGAAAGCCTTCCAAATACAGTAGTATTGCAAAAGTCAGCTTTCTTTTTATGAAGGGCACTACTGATTTGTGAAGTTATTAAAATGATGAAGAAATCAAAACATTGCTAAATCATAACTTAATTTTGAGAATTAAAAGCAAAAAAGAACTATTTTTAATTGGAATTTAGATTGTTTATGTGTACGCATATGCAAACACTTCTATATCTAACATGTTGACAAGTATTACTCAAACTAGAGAAGCTCAAATGGCACTATAATAATATTCTCAAACATATGGAACATGACTGTTACAGAAAACATTTTTTTTATGGAAAGGACTTTAAAGGCTTAATGGGATGATGTGGAAACTCAGTATAGAACTGGCTATTTGAAGCAAATTTTGAGCAAAGGATGCTTCACGATGACTGTTTCTGGCTTAGGACCAAGCAAGAGAGCCACATTGTCATAGCTGAAATCAGCAGGGACGTGAAAGATAGAGCACTTGGCAATTCAAGTGAGAAAGGAGTGCTTTAAGGGTATTTCCCATGAGTCACGCAGCTTTGGCATCTGGTTACCACTTTAACTCCTGATGAGGTTTAAAGCACACTACACGCTTTTCTCTCTTCAGAAGAATATTATTAATCAATTTGAAAGGGACATTTTCTCCTTTAAACACCTCTGTATGATTAACTTGTTCTGCACATAAATATCAAATATTTATTGAAAAAAAAAGATAGAATTTGTTTTGCATATAGACAAGGAACTCAGTTTAGTTCATTATTGTGCAAAAGGAAAGCTAGAGAACGAAGAAATAAAGGTATCTAATTTTCTTCAAAGTAGGCCAATATGTTTTATGTTGGAGACACAGAAGACACCAGCTATTTCCGTCACTTCATTTGCCTTTGGGTAAGACTTCAGAAATAACTCAAAATCATGGAGAATACTTGAGCTCAGAGGGAAAATACCTGAAATGCTATGCCAAGCACAATCAAAACAATGTGTGAACTTTTAACATTATTTTCTAAAGATTTATGCTCAATTTGACTTGAAAGGCAAGCTTGAAAACAAGTACCACACGTTAAGTGTGAAAAGAACAGTCCCTATTATTTGTTCCTCCTCTCTCCATATCGTCTCATGAAGTTAAATATAAGCATGCCTGGCCACAATGCAGCAAAGACTGCATTTTAGCTTTACGTAACTAATGAAGTTTTAATACTACACATTAAATGACAAGTTTCTTAAAATAGGTTCCACAATACCTGAAAGGCATCCTGATGTTCATTCTTTCTGCGTATTTGCACAATGTTTCCCATGGACAGTGAATTTTAACAAACATGATATCACTGTTTGTAACAGCTGGCTGTAAAGAGCAGTAAAAAATAAATATACATTAATCATTCAAACCTCTATGGCATTCATCTTTCTAAAAGCATTCTTACAGGTCAAATTCTGGGGGTTTTTTGGCCTGAAGTAGCCACGCAAGTCTGAAAACACTGTCTCTGGGCTAGACAAAGGAAAATTAATAACATTTTTTTTCTCTCAAATCCTGTAATATTAGTGAACTAGCAACTGTCAAAAGGAAAAATTAAAATGTAAGTAAACCATAATTTCCTATATTTTTTTTTTGACAATGCAAAGAATATTTTGTTTTTAATAATTATTTAGAAGATTGATTGTGAGCACCTAGACACAAACATTAACTAATCTCTATGGTACCAGCAACTGTTATTAGAAGCCTCGAAGACATAGTAATTTCAAGTTTTGTGAAAGCAAACTATAACAGATTTGAGTCAAGATACACTCATTCAACTAAAAAAAAAATAAAAAAAAATCCCTTCTTATACTCTAGCATTCAAAGTTTTTATAAGTTTCAGTATTTTAAAAAAGGGATGAGGGATGTGACAGTGCTTCATACTTGGCATAAAATATGAATTCAATTTTTAATACTATTAGAATAACAGTCCTTTTTTTTTTGTAATGTATTCAAGAACATTCAGAAGCCTGAACGTTAGCACTTAAATTGTAAATTAGTCTAGCTCAAAGAACCCAATGCAGATTAAGCCATGTAAACTAGAGATGGATTAACTTGACATTGAAAATCTTCACCCCTTTAAAAACAGAGATTTAGTATCATCCATTCTGCTGAAAGACATAGGGGTTATATATTAAAGCAACAATAGGAGTTATTGAAGATTCTTCTGTTCTGCAAGCACAAGGAGCTAGAGTTTTTCCCTCTCTACTGCATTACATCTGCTCCAATTTAAAGTGATTGTACCTTGGGGGTACATGCATGCATGTATATGCGTGCAAACACGCATCCCCAAAACATATTAAACACACGCTACCAAACAATTAATTTAATAGCATTAAACAAAGCTTGACTGAAAAGGCAAATAAGATTGTCAAGAATCATTTATAAATCTAAGTAAGTATGACAGTATTGAAAAAGATTTCTTTTTACCACATAAGCTACAAGACTCACCTCTCGTTCTAACATCAACCCTTCTGCTCTCAAATTCTTCTCAAATGTGCTTCTTTTCTCTACCTGTGGACTTGACTTTTTGTAGACCAAGATGTAATCAATGCGTTTTTTGCCATCTTTGAAGAAGAGGCCTGATGATGCCATGGCATCGGCCTGGAGAAGATAAAATAAAAATACACTAAATATGGCATTTATAAAGATGTAGAGCCCCATCACAAATTCTGTGTAACACAGCATTTCCTAAAGAGGGGAAATTACAGCATTGCCACAGGATGAAAATATAAAGAAGTCACCAGAACAGGCAGTTGATATGCAACAGTTGCTCAGGATTTCAAATAAATTAGAACAAAACAAAATAAAATAGCTCCACAAACCTCACATTCTAGCCATTTCTTTCTGCTGTGGAAAAATCTTAACTTACTATATGGTATATAGAGATACAAGCTTCTGTTAATCCTTACTTCCAATAGTAATTAATAAAATTTAAAAGACAAGTAAATTAAACCAAGTTTCCCAGCTTTGTACCTGAGCAAATTTTATAGAACAAGCATACCTGTATTTTCTCCAAAAGAGAAATAAATCTAAAAAATTAAAAAAGAAGTGCTATTGATGGGAAAGTTTTCCTGGATATTCTCACTGAAGAGCATTTTCAATGTCACGATAGCAATGTTTAAATCTTGTCTAGTTCCTTCCCACCATGCTTGCAAACACCAGGGATTCTCTGACCTTGATATGGAAAACCCTGCTTTACATGCTGCTGCTCCAAGCTATTTTTGAATTCTGTGTTTTGCATGATTCAGAATAGACAGTGAATATATCAACTGGTGTCAGACTATGAAGACTTTGAAATCTGAAAAGGTAAACCAAGAAACTCTCGTCACCATCTGGAGAATGCAGCACTCATTTTAACAGAAACTGTCCAGAACAAGTATTTAAACTCTAAAGTAAGATACGTTACATTCATATATATGGAACCAGAAGTCTACAAATGCTGCATCTTTTAGCCAGTAGGACGCCAGTCTTAGCAATTCATCCTATTTGGATTGTTTTATATGAAATTTATAATACTCAGAGCTATATCCAATAGTTACACTCTATTAATAAATAGAACTAAGTGTTAGTGCATGGTATCAGCAAATAAATACTGGATCCAGCTCACTTGTTTCTACATGAAAGGTTTTTCTTACTCCCACATACCTCACTGCCAAATTTCTACGTATTTAGTGCTTCTGAGAACAACTCAGTCTGCAAAACCAAAAGTTTTCTAACAAGATTCTTCCTCTTTCTGTGCTTTTTTAATTCCCAAAACCAATGAACAGTCATTCTCAGTCACCTGGGGGTGCATCAGCACACGTCTGGGAACATTAAATATATTAAGCTTCATTTAGGTTAATTAATCTTATTTTTCCCCTCAGCAGCTGGTGATGGCATCAATTGTCTGTCTTTTATAGATGACACTTCTCAAAACTAACATAAAAGCATTGTTATCTGCTCCAAGGTACACACCTGCTTACATACTTCATTAACAAGACTGTAAATATAAAATGGATGTTAGAAATCTCAGCTTTATCCCACTAGCTAGGCTTCTGCTATCACTTCATACTCTTCAGGTGCAAACATCCAGATGTGGAAGCAATTTCAGTCTTTGCAACATAGGAGAGATGAATCCGAACCCCTCCAGGCTAAGCCAAAACTAACCTGAGTCTTCTATTATCTGGGTAAAGGTATTTTTTTCTAAGGATAAAAGGTGGTATCCTTTTCTTTCCTCTTTGAATTGGCATTTGTCTTCTTCAGAGCTTTCTATTTGCCTCATGTGCAACTTGCTGTGTGATGTGTAACTAAATCAGTGCTACTGGGCTCAGTACAGACATCAGACACTGGGGCTTTTGGTGTACGAGTGCTGGTTGATCCCTGTTGCACTTGTCTCCTCCTGTACACCCAGGGTACTGCTGCCTTCCCTCCATCACAAAATACTGGCTAATGTAGAATTCAGAAACCTCTGAATACCTGCCCTTAGCCTAAAAGGGGAAATGCTGGTTTAAGATGATTCAAGAAACAGGCCAAATCACAGAAAATGTAACAGAAAGTAGCTAAGACATTATAGAATGTGATTAATCTGAATTTAAGAATCTAGAGTCAACTATACAGATCACCTACATGCAAAAAAATTCTAAAACCTAAAAAAACCCCAAACAAACTCAAACTACTAAATCTAGAGGAAAATCTAACAAAGGCAGAGAAGACAAGATGTTCGATGTAACCAAGAGAAACAATATGGAAACTGGGAAGTAATTAGGGGAAATGGACAGGCATAGGAAGAATAATTTTCCAGTCCTAAATTCTTCTGGAAGTTTGTTGAGAGCAGGAAATATCCTTTTCTTTTGCTTGGCTTTTGACTTCAGATTTTCCTTTATTATTCTCATAAGAAATTAAGTTAAATATAACAGGAAAAAAAAAGGAAAACACTTTATCAATATATTGATCAAACATCTGTTGAAGAGTAGCATAACCTATAATATTCATTTGTTTTTAATATAATCTTCGATTTCTATTTATCTCAAGATATTCAGATAAATAGTATCTTAAGTCCAAATTAAGGTAGTCAAGATTATTAGTGCACAGAATATAGGGTCTGTCACTCCTTCTAAGAAATCAGAATGGAGATAGTAGCAAAAATATTACTTTTTATTCTTTTTTAAAATGTTGTAGATGTAATGATCTAAAGATACAAGATCCATATGTTTGAAGGTGAGGTAGTAGTCTAGAGGTTCAAGAATGCAAGTCTGAATATGCAAGTTTTTGAATACCCAAAGTTTTTTCAGGTTCTTGACACAAGCAATGAAATTTCGCTCTTCAACAATGAAGAATTCCAGCACAAGTATTTCACAAAAGGAGACTAGAGCTGCTTTTGTGGTCCATGAAGCAGACAAAAATCAGATACAAAAAGCCTTGCCAAAATTCCCCAAAAGGGGAGATCTGGACCTTCTCTTACACAATTTCTTCTCTAGCAGTTTCTGTGCAGACATTCTGCAAATTAAATTTACCGTTTTGTAATATACTTCTGCATTTCTTTGGATTATTGTTTCTAGCCTTTATTTCCTCATTCCTAAAACACCTGCTTTCCTTCAGTCTTTCTCAGATTAACAACTGTATGCAAATATGTCCTCAGATTCATCTGCACCGAATAGAATTATTTGGAGGCAATGTTCAATAAATAATGAGCTGTGCTGACAGTAGACAGAAATTTTCCATATGCTCATCTCAGACCACTTTAGAAAGGAGTACGGCCACAGGCTGAGATGTGCAATACTGAAGCCATTTACCATAATCATGCAGCGAACTCAACCTAAACTCTACTGATTTCAGGACTGGTTAATGCTACTTGCACTTAGCTGGCTTCACTTGAGTGTAATTCTCAAGCAACATTATCAGCCTGTATTAGCAGGAAAACCTCTGCCAGTGAAAGAATTTACCTGGTGATTTAAGTGTTTTTTTCAGTTGATCTGAAGGAGCTCCATGATGTATAAGCAGAACAGGGTGCAGTGATTTCAATCAAACATATGAGTCAAGGTATATTGGCCATTGTCTACACCTAGCACAGTGAATCAACCTTTTAGTACAATGGGCATTCAGGCAGAAGCACATTTATTATTTATCTGCTACTTTGGATCAATAAATCTCTGATTCATTCTCTCACCTTTTCCTTGACACAGTGGTAGGGAAAAGCATCAGAAAAAAATATACTGTGCAAAGCCCTTACTCTCCTTTACTCTTCTTATGATTTCCTGTTTCTCCTGGAAAATGTGTATAAAAAGGATTGATCAATGTCTGGTTTTCTCTCTAATCCTCTTCATCCTCTCTACCCTCTTAGTCTTCCACATTTTCTGAAACAGTATTCATCCGATGGGCTTTCCTACATTTACACACATACAAAAACTTAAAAGTCTGATTTGAGAAATTCCTTTTAGAGTATTGCTATATAGTTCAGATTGTGAACCCATGTTTTAACTTCACCTTGTTCTTCCCAAGTCTTTAAATACAAGAACTTTAAATCTTATCTATTTGTGTACTGAGGCTGTGAAGTGCTTCCTTACTCAACAGTAAACTTGGTCATAACGCAGAATTGTGATACATTGGTTTGCATCAGAGTAAAATATTACCTAAGGCTTTGCCACTACAGATCTATTGCAGTTCCTTGGTTTTCTTTATTATTTGCCATCATTTTTCGGTTGATTCATAGCTTGTGATTATTGTAACAAATAACATGACACACCACCTTGGAGTCTGAAACAGTGTAAAATTCAAAATTCTGACATTATCACTAAACTGAAGTTTAAAGTTTACACAAGACAGAACAAGTTGATCAGTTTAACCTTGGAAAAGCAGCTTTCGCTCAAGAGAAAAGGGAAACAATGGTATAATGCAAATATTTATGAAAGAAAAAAATAATTCTCTTTTTCAGATTCCTGCTTTTCAGATTCTAATTAATAAGCAATGCTCTCTTTACAAAGTGGGAACAGCTGTTTTACATGCCCTTTCTCTCCCCAATTAATTTAAATAGCACAATTCACAGAAATTATAAATATTTCAGCTCCACTGATTTCAGCCTACTGTTCTGCTCTGTAGATGAAACTTCTGCCAGTTTTTCACCCCACAAATAGAAAGAAATATTCTACAAGAGTGAATTGGAACCATTCTCTAAACAATAAGCAAATTTTAGATTCATGTAAAACTATACGACATGGTACAGTTCAGGCATTCACTGTTCTTTGGCCAAGCATGTATAGTTCTCCTCTTATAACAGACTTTCTTACTGAGCTTCACAATTATCTACAGTCAGACATGACCTATTAATAGAAAATAGCAACATAACTAAAGAGAGATTTACTCCATTGTCTTGCGTTTTTTTTCCCAGAGAAACTATAAGAGAAAGGAAGAATCCACCAGTAGAAAAACTGATGCTGCTACTGGAAATGAAAGCACTGAATCCAAACACTGAGTCCCAGCATCACCACTCCGTAATAGCACTACCTTGTCAGTAGCATTTTTTGGAGACAAAGACATAGGGAAAAGTTGTAGAACCAAAAAACATTGGCGGAAGAATGAAAGCCAAGTAAACAGACTTTGAAATGTCCAAACAGGACTGAATGGAGTATCATATAGATACATAAATAAAATCACTTTGTACACTTGAAAGGAAACTCAGCTTGGAATGGAGAAGTAGGAGCAGGAGAATGAAGTTTACAATGCAAAACACACCGGTTATCAGAGGTGGGGCAAGGAAAAGCAGCTTTCTGTATCTCTTCATGTCTTGGTTTTAAGAAATGTTTTAGAGATGATGATGGATGAACTCAGGGCTATTAAATCATGTGTAAGACAGAAGTAGCCATGGAAACAATTTGGGGAACTAGAGCAAGAATTCTGATAGAGGTAAAGTCTGATGTGTGAAATTCTTGGGCATGGTAATTACCTAGAAGTGCAAAATCTACACGAATAGCTTTCCCGTTCTAACTCTGAGTAGAATGCTTATTTCTTATAAAAGGAGAAACTATTCCAATATAATTTCTTTGTTTGTTCTTTATAATGTTCTTTGAACTTCGTAAGATACTGCTAAGTAATGACTGGCTGATTCATGAAAACCACCTGCTTATTTTGATTACTGATTCTCCCTAATACTGTTACCATGAACTTTGCATTAGCATCTTCAGTAATATTCACATTGAAAGATGCCACCATGTCAGTGGTTACTGCCTACAGCAAGGGCTTATGACTCAACTTTTACATTTAACTATTTTCTGGAAATAAACCCATTTCTGATGCTAACTACAACAGGCTTATTTCCATGAACAAAAGTGAGATTCCTAATTAACGCTTGCTTTGTTTCAGGATGTTGAAAAATCAAACCTGGGACTCCAACAAAGTTATAGGCTTCTTTAAAATATTTTAAAATAATACTAGACTCATTTTTTACATTTTAAAAATCATACTCTGATTAAGAATACTCTAAGGTGTGCTTTATGAGAAATTATCCAAGCACATGACTGTTAGCAATCATCCTTTTGTATTTGAAGGATTTTGGAATGGATAAGCCAGAAAAAGATTTATTATATTCATCCTTCCAATTCCTTAACTCCAAAAATACAGATTGATTGATTTTAAGTGTGTATTGTCTTGGGATTTTTTGCTTTTGCAAATAATCATGAGCATAACAACCCAGGAACGAAAATTTGGGACATATTTGCATATTCAAAGATATCCAAACTATCTTGGGCATCAGAGACAACACAGCCTGGTTAACACGACAGGCTGCTGTAATTACCCATGTTAATGTATTTCTCCGTATAGTATACTGCACTGTGCAGAACCTAGCTGTTTTCTGAACAGAGAGGAAGACTTCCAGAAATATCTGATCTTCCTAATAAAAACGCAGTTTAACTTTTTAGGAGTAAGCCAAAGAATTAGTAATTATTTTACTAACAATAGGAGCACATTTTTTCCCGTTTCCTTTCTATTCAGACTTGAAGATCATACATGAAAAATATATTTGTAAATAAGAAGAAAAACACATTTTGCTTCAGGAAAGGTGATCTTATGCAAAATTTTGAATGGAAGTCAGTTTTATGTTACTGTATGAGGAAGCAGCAATGGAGGATGTTTGTAGACAGGACAATGCTTCCCATTTTCAATGGGAACCACTTTTTAACAACTTCTACTCGCTCTTTAAGCCTAACAGGGAGGCCTTAATAAGAAGCATTCCGACATGACCACTGAAATTTTTTCTTTACATGTGTATTTCTCAAAGCTTTCATCTTTATGATAAAATTACTTCCTACTTCCCTTGCATATCCTAAGCATTCTTTTTTTTTTTGAGTTTTTAAACAAAATCTCAGAGCATATGAAGGCCATGCACTAGAAGCATAAACATGAAGTTAACTTTCATTGTGCTTTATTATGTCATTCTATTCTGGGATAATGATTTTATCTGTTATCATTCCTTTTAAACTTTATTTACTTTTGTGTTATTAGACTGCATTTGTTAACTTCTTGTTATCTATAAGGCTCCCTTTGCTATTCTCCTTTCCAGTACACACTGCTGTCAGCTGACAACATCTGGTTCTTATTTATATACCAAAACATTTTTGTTGCCAAACCTTCTCTTTCATCACACATGCCTGACTTCCACCAAACACAGGAGCAGGATAATGAGTAAAATAATGTATGTGAAACAAGTGATAAATTGACAGGATTAGAACATACAGCACAAATCTATGCACCTCTGAAAGTCATGGACTTAACAGGAAAAAATCAAAACCAAAAATAATCCCTGCAAAAGTGTGGAAAATAAAATATTAAGATTGAAGAACGTTTTTATTCTGCAGGTATTACATTTCATTTACTCCATTTTTCAAAACCATCTACATTAAATTCTGTAAGCAAATTATATTTTTTTTTTGCAGCAGAGAGAGGAATAAGTATGTTCAGAGAATCCAATAAAATGACTAAAAAATGTATTGCAGGTTTTCACGGGTAGATTTATCCTTTAATAATCATTGTAATAATCCACACTGAACACACTGTTTTCCTCAACTTATAATGAATTTTCAGCATTATGTCCAGCTGTTTAGATACAATTCTCTGTATGTTTTGGTCAACCACATATTTAAGATCTTACTTGTAATTCCTTAGAAGTAATGTAACATTTCCAGAGACTGAAAGAGAAATCGTTTCAGACCTGATCCGACACAAAGCTAGTCTGGACATACAGTACTATAGCAGATATCAAAAAAAGGCAGTAACTAGGCTCCGGTATAGAACTACTTTGGTTGGAAAAGACCTTCAAGATCTTCAAGTCCAACCATCGACCATCAATCCAGGACTGTCAAGTCCACCACTAAACCATATCCCCAAGGGCCACATCCAAACATTTTTGGAATACCTCCAGGGACGGTGACTGCACCACCTCCCTGGGCAGCCTATTCCAGTGCCTGACTACCCTTTCTGTAAAAAATTTTTCCTAATATCCAGCCTGAACTTCCCCTGGTGCAACTTGAGGCCATTCCCTCTTGCCCTATTGTTTGTCACTTGGGAGAAGAGACCAGCCATCCCCTTGCTCCAGCCCCCTTTCAGGTAGTTGTAGATAGCGATAGGGAGCTTTTTTTTATAGTTCCTGAAACCATAGTGGTAATATATGAACTTTGTGCTAAAAATCCCTTCTTTACCTCGACAGATAGCAAAATACACTATGTAGATAAAAAGTTCCTCTGGTAAAAAATTCATCAGATCAAAGGGAGTAGCAGTAATGTAGTGAACGAAAGGAAATGGAAGTGTAATTTCTCAAATATCCTTATCTTGTCACTATATATGTGATAGTAACTGGTACAGAAAAGAATTCACTGCTACTGACTTCGCTGCTTATCTGGATAAATGTTGCCTTCCGTTCAAGTGATAAAAGTCTGTTAAGCTGCTCTCCTTTCTTAGTGAGACTAGAACATTGCAAATATCAACTTTCCAATCAGGGACCTCCTAATTTCCTACATTTTCCTTGCAATAGCAGATACTACTCATTCCATACTTTGCTCAGCAGCCACTTGTTGGCATCACTCCTCTGCATCAGATCCCCTGGCACAATCACATGCATGAGGTCATACTTTCTACACAATCTCAGCAGCAGCTGGTGATGAGAAGACGGCAGAGATGGGTAATGAAGACAGCTTTTTAATGGGTCTGAAGAACTCACAATTTTGTGTTATGAAATCTGTGAATTCTGAAATGAAACCCACCTACACTAGAGGAGACTGAGTTATAACTCATAATCAAGGAAATGAGAAAAGTAGATGACTATCAAGATGAATGTCGGCATCCAGGTGCTACATCAAAATTCTCTGATGTTTCTAAAGCTTTAAAACTGCAGCAATAAAGACCAGATTTATGGGAAGTGCTGTATCATGTATATGGTGTGAAACACTAAACAATTCCTGAAAAAAAATGTGTATCAGCTTCAATCATGTCAGCAGGACAAGACAGCTATTGCTGAAATATTCAAGTAGCTCATCACCGAGACAGATAATAGTACCAAGCATTAATTGCAAATAACTTTTTTAGCAATTTTCCTGAGTCTCTCAGGTGTAAAACAACCCTTCCAAAACAAGCTTAAATTAGAATTGTTAACAAGCAGAGAATAAGCTTTTATCCCTGTACGCTTTGCCAATGTGGCGTTTCTCATTTTCAGTCTCTGGTCAGACTGAGAAGCCTTTTCTAGCCATGATAGATCTGTTTATTTTCCAAATATACGGGAGTACTTACCAGCTGCAAAGCTGTAGAGCTATCTTCTGTGCTTTCAACAGTCTCAAAAAGAATGAGAAGCCTCCCTTTGCTAGTTTTACATCCATTTTGGGAAGAAGTTTCCCTCAGACATCTTCCACTAATTGTCACAAAGACTTGTACAATAATCCAAAGGCAAAATAGTAACCTTCTTTTCTAACGTGATTAATTTGAATCCCTTCTGTCTTATTTCTGTGGAGGCAGGCAAACAGTAAACAGGAGGATCATCCTGCTTCATTGCCTCATTTGCAAAACTGGTATGAAAGCAGAAGGAAGTTTGCAAAGTAATTGCTGTGATAAAGCAAGGCTAAAAGCCAGATATGGCTTCAGAAGATTGTTTTTCAACTCTGAAGCGCTTTATTCAGTCCGTCAGGACGTACAAAGATTGAGACATAAAAAGTGCATTTTTGTTTAAACAATACAAACACAAGGCTGCTCTTTAACCTTTGACAGAAAGTTAGCTTACTGGCTGCCTATAAACTTGGTATCAGCCCTAATGCAGGGCTTGGGAAGAACACAGCTAGTGGTCATTTTATATTTTATGTGAAAATATAAAAAATATTTTGCTTTAACACAATGAAATGCTTATTACTAGGGTAGACACTACCAGTTACCACATTTTTTTAATAGCAGCCTTATCTGTTATTAAAAATATTTAGTTCTCTATAGCATAGCTTAAATTCTGCAGATTCTGAATTATTTTTTCCATCTTTTAGGCCATATTTGACATAAAAGACTTTGTCTACCTTACCAACAAAATCAAACAAGAATATCCATTGTTTTCTGTCTTAATTCAGCTAGCCTGGCAGAAACAGACAAAAAAATCCATGAACAAAAAAAGTTCTCATTACAATGGTTTAGATTAAAATATAACCCTTCTCTGCCATTACTGAAGTTTAACATTCATCTCACAGATTTCTGATCTATAAATATGATTACCCGTAAACCTATCCAAAAGTTATTAACTATTATTGTAGAAAGTTTTTTCCTAAAAGCATCCTATGAAATGAAGCCTCAGAGATCATATCAACCTGCTCCAGAATTCTGGAATGATGATCAGTGTGACTAAGAGAACAAGCCTTACAACAGTCACACAACTCTTGTGGAACACGTGTTTTGAACTGAAAAAGTCATAATTCTTTGGTATTATAGTGGGTGAACTGCTGTAGAAAGCACATTGTGATGGATACTGTGATTAGGTAATTACTGAGCAAGATGACACTGGAGCTTTTCCAGTGCTTTAGTTGAAGTTCCTACTCTCTCCTATATATTAAGTGAATTTTATCTTTCATTCAACGTGCCTAAATATCATTCAGATTTTACTTAAAAGGAGAATCCTACACTTCAGATCACTCTTGACTACTATATTTACTAAATAAATAAATAAATACATTTAGTTCTTCTAAACTCTCCTAATCTCTTCAGCTGACACGAATACTGGGAATCCTATCTCCTAATTTCTGTGTAATATAAATGTTTTGAAAGAAGCCTACTGCCTCTTAGATGAGCTGATTCATTAGAATCCTTGATTATGTATTATTTCAATCACTTTTGGTAGAGAATCCTATTCATTGATTCTGTAGGTCAAACTGTAATATGTGAGCCACTTAAATTTCTGACCATGAGATTATTTAAGCTGCAACTTATCTAATTCCTGAAAAAATATATTTAAAAAATATTTAAACACATTCTGAGAATTGAAAGAATTTAATAAAGTTTTGTGTCCATTACCTTTAAAGATGATTTAGTCCGAGGTTCTGTTTTCTGTCTGGCAAGCTTGTTTTGAATAAGCAATGACTGATCTGTACGAGCATCATAATTTCCATGTTCTGAATCATCTGTGTATGTGTCTTTGTCCTTTCCTATGTCTGAAAGAAAAATAGAAGAAAACAGTGGGCTCATTTTAGGTTATAGTGAAGAGAAACTAACAGCACTTCCTGCAAAAGTTTTTTTTACTTGAAACTGTATCTTGTTTTTCTTAAACTATAAGTCACTTCTATTTTTAGTAGGAGGTCTATATTAACTTTTTTTTTAATTAATACTCAAATCAAAAAAGCTCACAAATTTCTTCACAGTAGTTAAAAACAACAAACAAACAAACCACAAAGTAACATAAACCAAATATTCAAATGCTTTTATGCTTGCCTCACAATTCTCTCGACTCAAAATGTGTTACTGCAGTGACCGCTTCAGAACACATTTGTGTGTGTGGTGGTAGCAGACAGTTGATACCGTGAAGAAAGTATTTTTCTTTTTCATTGGATTTGTTTTGAATTGCTCAACAAAAATTTTTTATAAAAACTTAGTTGAGTATCCTACGATAGCTGCAGGTGACTGAGGACCTTCCTCAATGCTTATTAAGACCCACTCTCACAGATTAGATTTCCTCCTGTATCATCACACAGGGAAGCTAGGACTTAGAAGAGGGGGTAGAGTGCCGCCTCAGCAAGTTCGCAGCCCTTCAGAGGGACCTTGGTAAGTTGGAGAGATGGGAAAAAAACCCCCAACCTTCTGGAGTCCAACAAGGGCAAATGCAGGGTCCTGCACCTGGGAAGGAACAACTCCGTGCACCAGTACAGGCTGGGGGCCGACCTGCTGGAAAGCAGTGCTGCAGAGAGGGACATGGGGGTCCTGGTGGACAACAAATTGCCCATGAGCCAGCAGTGCGCTCTTGTGGCCAAGAAGGCCAATGGAATCCTGGGATGTATTAGAAGGAGCATTACCAGCAGATAAGAGGAAGGTGATCCTGCCCCTCTACTCAGCCCTGGTGAGGCCACATTAGGAGTCCTGTGTGCAGCTCTGGGCTCTACAGTACAAGAGAGATGTGGAGCTCCTGGAGCAGGTCCAACAGAGAGCCACCAAGCTGGTCAAGGGTCTGGAGAATCTCTCCTACGAAGAAAGACTGAGGGAGCTGGGCCTGTTCAGCCTCTAGAAGAGGTGACTGAGAGGGAACTTTATTAATGTGTATAAATACCTAAAAGGTGGGTGTCAAGAGGATGGAGCCAGGCTCTTTTCAGTGGTGCCAACCAATAGAACAAGAATAATCAGGCAGAAACTGAGGCACAGAAAGTTTCACCTGAACTTGAGGAAGAACTTCTTTACTGTGCGACTTCCTGCACACTGGAACAGGTTGCCCAGAGAGGTTGTGGAATCTTCCTCACCAGAGATATTCAAGAACCATCTCGATGCAATCCTGTGCCATGTGCTCTAGGATGACCCTGCTAGGCAGGGAGGTTGGACCAGATGACCCACTGTGGTCCCTTCTAACCTTACCAATTCTGTGACTCTGACTCAAGTCTCTGAGTCACTCTACATCCTCGATCAAAAGGGAGACTTTTTCCCAGACATTTAATTTTCTTGCACGCTCTCCATCAAAAAAACACATTACTTACCATACATACCCAACAGGTATAAAATGAGGGGTAATGCCTGTACAATGTTGGACCATGTAAGTTCTAATCAATGTTGGAAAATGGTTAGTCTTGAAAAATATATTTTGAAGATGAAAAATTCCCACACAATTATATCTTGGACAAATTTGAAATAGATACATAATCAGACAAAAAAGTTACCCACAAATCCTGAGCCAAGTTCTCATCTCGGCTTTCATATCAACATGGGAAAAGTCAGGGGAACTGGGAACAGCATTTAGCCCAGTAATTCTAAACCCTAAATAGAAGCCAAGAAACAAGTCATGGTTGCTGTGGGAACCACAATCTTGAATCTCCTGAATTTTATATTCATAAAAACTCATCTGCAACAACAAAATATTTTTCATTAAGTTGTTCAGTTAAATTTTCCACAGTAAGTAGTACAGGAAAAAAATAACCACAATTATCTCTTGTAGCTGAGACATTTCTGAGATGGAATATTAAATTGGAACATTTACCAAGAGCTGTTTTTTCTGCAGTTTAGCTGCTTACATAATGATTACACAAAACGAGCCCTTGGTAATCTCTGATACTGATATTAACCTCAGTAAAAATGTGAAGGGATTTCTTAATGTATGAAATAGCCCATTTTAATTGTCAGAGCACCAAACTTGGAGATTTTACTTATTTATTTTAAGCCATGCTTTAACCTAATATACCGGTTACTCTGTGTAATGTAGTGAATGCATAAAAAACACTGTGAAGCAGGTTACAAGTAGTAGGTATACAAAGTTGAAAAAGGATACTCATGCAACTTTGTGGATTTGACTCATTCCCAGATGTGATGAGCTCTTAGTTTTACTAAAGATCAAGGTATTATAATAGCAACCAGTAAAATGAAGAGACAGACCTATGAAAATTAAACTTCTGTATCTAGACAGGCCATTTAAACTGAAAGACAGACTCTACTTACATGAAAAAGTTGGCTTTTTTTTCTGAGGGAAGTTTTAGAGGATTAGGCATTAAGAGTACAGCTATTACTCCCAAAAGAAACACCACAAAAATTAAGACATTTAGAATTAAAAAGGTAAATTTCTTATATAAAATTTAATGATAATTGCTTATTGTACCTTTCAGCACTTGATGGCTTATTCTGTGCACCTAAAACACTGTCCTACAAAGTAATGGTATCAATACATTAAAAAGAGGGTGAATTAAGAGTAAAACAGCATTTAAACATTGCACTTGAAAAAGCATTTGTTACACCTGTTAGAAAAAAAATGTCAGAGACATAGCATACAACCGATATTTTACAAGTATACCCAAAAGTGCATTTTTCTTGACGCTCATGTTTTAGACATTGTCAGCAACACCTGAAGCATGCCTTGTAGATATTTTGAACAGATTAGTTATCTCATTTACCTCTTCCGCAGCATACATTAAAACAAAATCTTGTAATATAAATAATTACACTTAAAGAAAAAATTCAATGGATTGCATCACATTTCTATACCAGAACAGGTTAGAAAGAACAACTGCAATGTGTGTGCGCTTTGGGAGGCTCATTTTGTTTCTTAAGCTGAACTTTTTTACAATTTCTTTTCATTAGTTTTAAAATTTTTAAAAGAATAGAGAAGGAAATATTTTGGTTTTAGAAAGAGATCTTGAGAGAAGATGACAGAAATTTTGCCACTAATAGCATTGACTATATTTTTATAATATTCTATGATTAGATGCTTTTTCTGTAATAAGGTATCCACCACTTTTATTAAGAGAAAGTCTCTCTTCTGTAATTTTTCCACCCACCAAGCCAAAGTGACATTTCCCTAAACGTACATGACTTAAATTAAATCAAGCTTGATTGTTCCTAGTGTCACCAGTGCATACTAAGATACAATACGAACACAGTGACTTAACTCCTTAAGTCCTTTTTCAATAACAGCAGCTTTTAAACTTTCATGACACTTTTATAAATGTTTGTCTATCAAGGAATACTATTTTTTGCCATCCTTTCCTTCAAAATCTCTATTATTTGCTTTTGCATTTTAACTGCCATTTGAGATTGCCACAAGCCAAACCAAGATAACAACCTTGAATGCTGTGGCTGGAGTTGTATTGTCCAGGGATTTTTTACTGTAACATACCCCAAAAGCAATGATACAGACTAAGCCTTCCTATTTGACTTGGATTATAAGTATCCATCTTTAAATTCAAACATAGAGCCTTTATTTGGCTGCAGCTCCACAAAACGTCATGAGAAAAGCTTGGCTGCCTCAAGTTTTTTCCCTCTGCACTGTGGGAAAGCTACTGCTTACTTCATTTTTTTATTTCCCATCATGCCTTCCCTGGCCTACGACAGCTCATTTGGTTGTTATTGTCAAGATCAACTGCCAGCTCTCGCTGCTCTTGTAGTTCTTGAATGGGCTCTAATGCCAATCCCCACAACTATCCTGCTTTGGGAAGGGGAAGGTGCAGGCAAGAAGCCACAGAAGATTAAAAAAACCCCAAAAACCAAAAATCCTGTTCATATTGCTCTAGAAGCTCAGGCTTTTACACCAATTAACAGAAAGATGGCTCCAAACAGGCATCAGACCACTGCCCTCCTCCCCAAGCGTTAGTTCTCTTCACTGTTGATAAATGCCATTCTACCTGTGGTTTGCTGGACAGATCTGGGACACGTGAGCCAGGACTGTCCCATTCCTATATGCCAAGGGAATTCCAAGTGCTAGCAATTTTTTTATTAAACTTTTTTTTCCCCCTCTTTTCAGAGCCAAAAAATGTATATCAGCTTCGCAGCTGAATAGGTCTAATCACTAAAACACTGCTCTACAATGGCCAGTGATCAGTATTTACATGTTGAAATGTACCAGCCCAGCAGATGTGTATGTAGCTTCCAATTAATATACAACACAGGTACTAATTCAGAAGGTATTAGAGTGAATAGTAATTTACAGAAATGTCAAAAAAACCTTTAAGCAATGTAAAAATTTGAAAAATAATGTAAATAATTGTTTATGAAACATTTTTCCATTTCTCCTTTACTGCAGGATCAAATAAAAAAACCCCAAAACTTTAATTTCTGTCCTGTTGGGGAGACTCTTGGCTAAAAGCAGCTCGTTGACGTTAATGTTAAAGTAAACGGCAGACCTACAGTTATCTGAATAACTTTGAAACTCTGCAAAAATTTAAGAGATGTACAGAAAAGAGAAAAAAAGGAGGAAAAAAAAGCACAATTAGTGTAAAAAAGAAAAAAGTCTGCTGCAGTAGGATGACTGCAAATGGGAGGATAGGACTGTTGTATGCTCCTGACCATGTCCTCAAAGTGAGAAGGACTTCTGAAGGACATCTGCCTTCATTCTTCACCATTCTCTTTCTTGGTTTTGAGCTCCTGGTAGAATTATATTTTTTTCCAGGGCTAGTCAGGTAAAATATTATTGCTAATACAAACAGAATGTGCATGATCCTTTATATGACCTCTTTTTATTACTTTTCAGAGTACCTACTAAAAGGAGAAGATTTAAGTATTAATCCTACAAAACCTTGTATTTAAAAGACTATGTGCTTGTAGTACTAAGTAAACAACTATGCAATGTAACTATAATGCCTTTTGAAGCAATTAGTATAGCCAGTAACAATATCTTGCTGATGTATTTGATTTAATTACGTTAATTAAAAATTCTGTGGTAGTTGAAAGCTTTTTGAACTGTTGTTCACATAAAAGTTTTATTTAAAAATCATTTAAAGTTATACATACATTTTGCAAGCCCCAGGTGACCTGTAACAGAAAGGAAAACTAATATGCTACTATGACTTCAAGCCAGGAAAAGGAAAGTTTCTGTATTAAACTGTTTAGCTTTCCCTAACACTGTAAAAATAAGATAGGAAAAAAAAAGGCAGAATTTTAAATAAAGATGGGGCTACTAAATGAGAGGAAAGGTTGACAGCTTGTAATTCTAGAGTCAGAGACCAAATCGTATTTCAATGAAGTCAATGGGAATTTCACTATTCAATTCAGTCACGGACTCCTCTTTTAATTAAGTATATACTTATAATCATTAGCACACATGAATATATGACTAAATAATGTGTACTGTCAGCCTGGATCCACATTCAAGAATAAAGTGATTTAAAAAAGATTCAAGCATTAACCAAGCAGATAACAGATCTCTTCATCCTAGCAGATGATTTGTTTTGCTGTCTTGTAACACAGAGGCATGATGAGTAACTTGAGTCTTCATACATCACGAAAAACTATTTACACTTCCTGACACAGAGTTCTGCTATGCTTGATGCATGACAGTAAGATTTGCCCTAAGGCACTTACAGGATAAAACATTGGAGAGACTTTGATTTCTGGGAGTCCTTTACCTAACAATGCAGAAGAATTTAGTTAGAAATCGATTTCTAGCTCACACTGTGCATCTTCATTTTTGGGTTTTCTTAACTGCTTGGCTACCTTTCTTTCTACCACACTTCTCTGATGGGCCAAGAGTGCATTTTAATTTTATGACTGTTAGAGGATAAAAAGCACTTCCCTCAATTTCTCTGTAACCTGCAATCCACCAATGTATTTTAGACAACTGTAGCATAGGATAGCAAATGTTTTTCAGTTGAAATGTGGCATAGCTATGGAAAGGAAAATTAATATAAAAAATATTCTGAAACAGTTTCTGAATTTGATAGGATGACTCCTGACTCAATCCTTTGAGCCTTTACACAATTAGGGATAGGCCTTGCAGAGCTTTAAGAATGAGATTATTGGTCAAGAAATTAATCCCCTTTTGTCCTAATTTTAGTCCTAGAAACAACAAATAACCTGGAGAAGGATTTCACTAGACACCCTGATAAGTGGCATTGGGATGGATTTAGGCCTTCCCGTTTTATTTTGCTGTATACCTGGAATTCTATATTGTGTACATGACATAGAAGCTACCTGTGTATGTGCATTTATAGATCAAAAAACTACTAAACAGACAAGCGCAGGCTTTTCTTAATGTACAATTTGAGCTTTCAGACAGCAGTAACCATTGCACAGAGTATTTCTCATTTTTAAAAAGGGAGTCAGGCAGGTGATTTTGTCATTTGGAGGAGTTAAGATGGTGTACAGAATCTGTACAGGCAGATTAAATGCTTAAAGTTCTTCCATATTCTGAACCTCAATATTAAGTCCAAAGACTAATCCTTATTACATTTCAGCAAGCATTATGCTCATAACAGATTGCACAGCTTCTTCATCCATGCTGCCAGCTCTCCAGGCATGAACCAGCTCTAATCCAGGAGCTGGACAAATCTCTCACACACCAGGTATAGGAAAAACTGTCCTAATGCAGCGTTTCAGCCATCTCACAACACAGAATAGATGTGATGGCCGTGACCTATGCAGACATAGCCTAAGGGCCACAAGCTTCTGAAAAATTATTCTAAAAGTTACAATGAAAACATCACGTTTCTGTTGAAGCAGAAACTGAACCTGGTTTTCTTGAGTCATATCCTAGATGATCTTTCAGTCAGGCCCTCCTTTCATGTAAACATTTTATGTATTGTACAGGTTATTCTGTTCATTTTGGTGTATCACATCACTTACCCAAAATTCACTTTCAAGCACTTCTGTAATTGAGCACTGAAAACATTTTTTATCATGCTGTTCTTGCAATACTTTGTTGAATTGTTAAATTTGGTTCTGGTCTTTGTTTCTCAGTTCACCACACTGCAGCATGGCATGTGACTATAGGAGTTTCTTATATAAAAGATTTGTAGTAATTGGATTCAAGATACATTCAGAATACAAGGTAACTGTTACAGCAAAATTATGAACTACATCATTCATGATCAAGTTCCTAACTAAGAAGGATTTCACATCAAGCTAAGGAGGATGACTTACTATGCATAAATTCCTCGTAATTAACCTAATTCAGAAAAAAAAAAGAATTGAAAAAAAGAATAGATTAATTAAAAGTTTTATTTCCTAGAGTGCCGATTTTATTTGCCAAATAACTAAATCCTGAATGCTAAATTCTGTTTATTATTTTATCCTTTACTCAAATTTTATATCCTATGTGAAGTTAAATATTTCAGCCTAACTGTGTAGGGCAGATCCTCTGATGATCCTCTACCATTTCTGATGGTAGGATCTGCAGAATGCTACTTATATGCCTAGTTAGTTGTGTTAGAATGAGAAAATGGGATTTTTAAGTTAGCAAGCAGAGTATCAGATTCATAAGTCTTCCTTCTATTCTAACTGGATTTCCAGTATGGCCTAACTCCTGAAAATCTTGATGCCTTAGCTATGTATGTGATAAACTGGATTTTTAAAGGCATTGATCTGTATTGTAGTAAGAAATTCATTTTGCAAATCTGGCTCACGGTGTTTGAAAGTGAACATAAAAAAGGAAGTCAAACCTGGCAAGTCTAATGATACTAATTTTAACAATGGGAAGGGATCTAGCAAGTGGAAAAACATGTCACATATCAGTCCAAGTACTGCCACTGTCCTTCTATTGCTTTTGCTAAACCCAAATGATTATTTGAGAAAAGATCAGACCATTCAGTGGAGTATTGTTTACTAGCTTTGTGAGCCTTTGCACTTTACACAGTTCTTTTTCACCTGTACCATGCATTAGAAGAGAGTGTTTATCTCAGTTATGGCAAGAAAAAAAATTATTCTCCTTAGAAAAAGAAAGTTATTACGAAATAAAGTAAAACAAATTCTCCTGCAAATCACGTGAATTCCCTTCTACTTAACTCGAGTAATTCATTTTCAGGTCAACAATAAAGAACTGTTAAATTCTCTTAAACTCAGACAATTGATTTCTATAGCTCAAAGCTCCAAAAAGATACGTAGTAACCATCTCCTATCATTTTAGCAGAGATTACTGAAGAGGATTTTTCAGCTGTTCATGGAGATAAAATTTTAGTGCAAATAACCTCCATCAAAAGTGTTTACATTCAGATTTCTTTTAGAAAAGATTGTCAGCCAAATTTGTGATCATTCAGAGATAAGGTTCACTCCCTTTTGCACATGATGGCCTTTGAGGAAAAATGAAAGCATTATTTTAAAAATTTAGCAATTACTGTTTCTTTATACCCACATGAGCACACAGACATACCCCTGCACCAGTGTAGCAGCTCCCAGAACAAACACATTAGTTAACCTTAATGTATCTACAATTCTGTTAAGTTTCTAAAACTCAAAAACAAGTTCTAGAGGAAAACAATTTTTTATTAACGTGACCCTCTGTATGTAGTTACTATGTAGCTACTAGGAACTAACTATTCCCCACTTATTTTTTCCAGCTCCAATTAGATCCACAAGCTATTATTGGTAGCTGCAGTAAAGCCAGAAATTCAGTAACTGAAGTTAAAGCTATGTCACTTAAATCCAGCTGGCACAATTAAAGTAATTACTGAGCATTCCTTTCAGAAGAAAAACAAAGCACATTAAAAACAGAATGGAATATAAATATACACAACATGTTTTTAAGCACGTATCCACAGACATTAGACTTTAGAAAAAAAAGTATAGTGTTGAATTCCCTCTGAGAGAATGAATGTCAAATATCTGAGTGCCATTGGTGTGACTTCCAAATGTATTAAAAATGGACAACACTGGAATTATATTGTTATGACAATGAGTTCAGACTTTAATTTCCAGGTTCTTGTATAACACAAATTTACGTGTATCTACAAACACAACACAAATATTTTCATTTTTTCTTGTACTTACCTCTTACAACATCCTGACACTCAATTCCAGAAAAGGATGAAAAAGATTTTTCCTGTTTCACTAAATCTATGCCTTTTAGGTATTTGTGACTATAGTATCAACATGAGAGAACAGTCCAGGTGAGTCCTGTACCACACTGAGAATTAGCCTGACTGTCTCTGTCATCTCACATAAGCATCTCTCCTGTACCTGGCTTCTACTGCCTCTATAAAAGTTGCTCTGCAGTCTTTGCATTTCATACTAGAACAAAAACTCCAGGCATCTTTCCAAAAAAACTTCAAGCGTTACTCAAGACAGTCTGTAACTTAATGTTACAAACTTGGTATTTCCTTTAGAATTCAGTAACTGGAACCTCAGTCTTCCACTTCTCTGACACACAGCTTCAGCAGCAGGTTCCTCTCTTGTTGTCTCCCTCATGGTGAGAAATCTTACCCTTTCTAACCTTATGTAAATATTTCTGAAAAAATCTTGACAAATTGGAATGTTCTCATCAACAACTTAGTCAGAAAATTCCTCCGTGTGTGGTTATAGGATTTTACTAGCCACTTGCAGCTAAATGAGTTGGCAAAAATTAATGTGTCTTGTCGAGAATAATTCACGGTAATTAGTTTCTCACTATGTTATATTGGTTAGCAGGCATATTGGTCTCTTGGAGAAGTTGCTAGGTAAAAAGGCATTTTCCAGACAGTCAAAAAGCAGGAATCTTTCACTCATTTGATGAGTAAACACCTTAAAAGAAGCTGCAGTGAAGCTGGAGGGATTAAAGTTCTTCAGTGAACTGCGAACTCTGATCCCAGTTTTTTCTTTTGTGAACTCAAGTCACAGTAAGTGACAAAGGTCACTTAAACCAGAACTTCATACTCTTCTATAATGCAAACATATAGGAAAAGAAAACACTTTTCCAAGGAAGTAGAAGCAATAACATGACTTTGCTCTGGACCGAGCACCAAATTCTACGAGTGTAGGACAACTGGTTGCCGCCTGTGCAACGACGCTGGACAATTCTACACCACCAACTCTCTGCTGGAACAACTGCACACTGACCAGCACGTGGTACTTGTTCACATCATGAACAGAACTGCCTTGGGCAGCACGAACAGACCCTTAGGGAGCAGGTGGCTCTGCTCATGGGGCTCAGATTTTTGCAAGTAAACTGTGTATATGCGAGGGAGTGTGAGTCAAACAATTCTTAACATGGAAAATTAACAAGAAGATAAAGACATCTCAATCAAATCTGAGAAACAAAAAATTAAGGATGTGATAAAGGCAATGCAATCAAATATATTATCAACAGCTTGTTTCAGGTTGCAATCCTGAACATCACTTAAAAAACATGGTTTGATGTTTTTTAAGTGCATTTGTTTAACATTACTTTTAGAAAATATCTGATGTTTGAGTTGCCTTTATCTCATCACTGATTTTTCATGTTACAAATTGCGTGACTCACACACTCCCTTCTATACACACAGTTTCCTTGCAAAAATCTGAGCCCCGTGAGCAGAGCCACCTGCTCCCTGAGGGTCTGTTAATGGTGCTGGAGGTGATTCTATTCTCCATGCTGAATGAGCACCACATGCTGGTCAGCGTTCACTTGTCCTGGTGGTTAGTTGGCAGTGCAGAAGTCTCCAGCAGACACTTGGTGATGTCCAGTTGTCCCTTTCTCAAATTCTACAACCATGCTTTGAGAAATGCAAGGCATTTTATGTAATGTTCAGGTCCAAACAATAGGTGCTTTCCACCTAGGTAAGGTCTAAAAACCCTGATCATAACCTTCGCCAGCTGGGAAGCTTAGTCCATGAACCTCCTCTGGCTAAGCACTGAGCATTCCAGTGTGTCTGAGACCTCACAGGTAATGAAAGCTCAATGCCTATTACTTTGCTTGAATCTATTGATTCCTCAAACTAAAACTACTTACCACCTGAAACTGACAGTTTGTCTGTCTATGGACACAATTCTGAAAGAGGAGGAAGTCGTTTGGCCTATTTTATGTACACTTCCATGATGCTGTCTGATTAAAAATTCACCACATTCACTTAATTCAGCATTCTTTCATGTCCTCAGGAGAGCAGTTTGAAAAGGTTCACTAAGATGATGATACCCATTAATCAGCCTATTTTACAAACTCCATCAAAGTGTCAGAGTACTGACTAAAGCATGTAGCAGTGATGCATCATTCTCACCTATGTGCGCATCAAAGTTCAAGCAGTAGTATTTTTTTTTTCGTAAAAAAAAAAAAATTAAATCCCCGAGATTCAGCATAAAAATTAAAGTTTTAGTCTTGGAGACAAACTCTTACTCACATAAATCTCCAAGTGAAAAAAAAAATGTATTTTGAGGGTTTACAGAAAGGCCAATTCCTTAAACGCACCTTGAGCCGTCCCTTATTTCTCTTCATGAACCTAACTGATAATGTCGATTTTTATCAAGTCAATTCTTACTACTGATTTCCAGGATTTATTTATAAATACTGTTTCCTTTCTTGCTTGTAGCTGAACATCCTAAGCAATTACACTTCTGTAAATACAGAGTAACTTCACTGATTTCAGTGATCTAATTTGGGATTGACTCTATTAACACAGGCAAATCAATGAATCAAGTTAGCAAAGGGCTACCACTTAAACATTTTTTCTGTCTGTTCAAAGAGCATAGCTGTAATCAGAAGAGGAGAAACATCCATACCAAAGCTTAATACAATTTTGAGCTAAAGACTCAACCTATCTTTTCCTCAGTTGCTGAGCTCTCTGTGTTTCTTTTCAGGTTAAACCTAGCTGATATGAATGAAAAACCACAACACTTACTGTGAGAAAGAATTACTGCTGCCATACATAAATATGCAATAGTATCAGCATGTATATGTGTAAACAATCAGTAAAAACCAGAATAGGATATGAAAAAAAAAATGAAGCAAATTATAACAGTGAAATTTTTTAGTACCCATATGTGCCTACCCAATGAAAACAACGACACTAAGAGAGTGCAGTAGCTTCAAATGGAACCTTACTGAGACACATGATTTTCTTACACAATCTTCATGCCAAATTCTTGGTCTGTGTCATAAATTTGGAACACTTTTTCTTGTTTGGAGGAAGCATCAATTTCACTCACATTCTCAGTAGCCACCCCTTTAGGAGACCTTGAAGAGCCTCTTATCTATCATATACTTTGGGCATCAAGAAAAATCAATGCTTAAACATGTGAGAGGTGAGCAGAAATAGCTCTCTGAAAGCAGATCTCTTTCCTTCAGCATGAAGATACGATTTCTAGTTTGATGCTACATTGAATGTGAGCAAAAAGATCTTTCACGGTAGTTGTGCAAGGTGCAGCAATGTCTCTGTGTATTTCTGCTGGGTAACACACAGCTAGGGAATTTCAAAATTAATTCATTTTGGAACTTGCAAATTACTACTTGTGTGTATATACAGACCCATTTTTGCAGTTGCAAGGATGGGATGATTCTGAGAATAACTCTTTTCCTATTTTCTTTGACTTAATCATTAAGTATCAAAATGGCATTAATGCAGGTGTAAATATGCCCCAATTGTAGCAGTTTTTGTGGGTTACTTTTTTTTGCTGGATTGGAACACTCTTTATATGTGACTATCATATACATGAATTTCTAAAGCAAAAACAATGTTAACAACTGAAGCTATGACAATACTGAATAACATGACTATACAGGAAGAACTGAATAATAATAATTTTACAAAGGAATTTCAAATACATGCTTCCAAATGATTGTATTATGAAGCATTTTTATGGGAAAAGGTTTCACTGAATGTATAAATGATGTATCTATCTCCTGTTAGTCTAAAAGGTGAGAAAGAATCAGGAAATTTATTATTACATATTTCTTTAGTCACATTTAGCCTCCTAAATGGCAGTTCAAGGTAAGTATGGCCTTTCCACTCGTAAATACAGCAAGTTTAATTGAAGAATCATAAATTTTTATTATTTCAGTTCAGACATAAACTTACCTAAAAATGGATCACTGTATTCTGTATTAGACAGCTTAAGCAAGTTGTTTTCCAAAGTCTCCACCACTTTAGCTAGAATAAATGCAATATTCATATCAGAATGAACATGTATTTTGTAAGTAAAAGATACAGTTCTTAAAGCTGTCAGTGACTCAAATGAAAAACTTCAGGTTGAAATTCTGAAGTGTACTTTCCATTGGCGGAAAAAAAGAACAAGATCACTTTAGTGAAGACTACCACTCTATTCTTGAGAGAAGTTTAACTCAGTGAAATAACTTACTAGAATAGTAATTAGTGCTTATCAACATTAAGGAAGGACTTACCAAAATTTAGTTGAAGCCAGCCGAGTTAATTAAGTATAGAAAAGTTCTCACAGAGTTTGCAATAGTTGGCAACAGGTGACACACACAGTGTCTGAGATCTGCAACTAGACTAGTTTCTCTGTTAGGGCATGTTAATCTGTTAAAATAGAAAACCTAAAATAAAAGTAGTTCCTGTTTCCAACACTGGCTAAAATTCATAGGGATGATCTCCCTTTCCTTCCATTCTCTCCATACGACTCTTCCCTGATTCTGCTGTTCATGAACGAATGCATCTGATTCTACATGTTCATACCTAAAGACCTTTATTGCTGAAAGCCTAATATTTACTTTTTCCCTCTCTCCTAGGACAGACTACAGAAAGCTCCATGATCTTCCCCATCACACAGGAGCACCTTCTTGTCTTGTTTTCAGTGAGAAGGAAATAAACTTGTAAATCAGAAAAATAAAAGAAAAATCAGTTTAAGCCTCACTTCAAACATCACAGAGATTCACTCAAGAACTTGGTACCATGGTTCTTCCCTCTATTTAGTGCAAAACCATCTCTCCAACAGGTCACAGATATCTAAACAAATCAAAGCTTATCAGATGCTGCTATAATTTAATATCAAAAATTATATCTAAGACACCACAGTACTTCAAATGATGTTCCAATAGATCCCTTCCATTCCCAGTGCTGTAACAAGCTCCTGAAAGAGAAAAGTCTCCTACCTCGTTCTGACACTACATCCACTGTAGTTGTAGATGTTCCTGCACTTAGGGGCTGAGAGCGGGGCTGTGGCTGCACACGATTTGGCTGCAGGAATGATGAATGCTTGCTCAGACTCTGGGGATGTGTTTGGCTCTGGGCTAGGCATGGCATAGATCTTCTTGAGGGTTTTAATGGATGCTCTTTCACTGTCTCACTCTTGCTTGTATTCATACCTGAGAAGCCAAAAAAAATAGAACATAAGCTCTGAGATATTAGGCAATGACAAAGATGACCAATTACGAAAACTCAAGCTGATTCACCCACTTAGTAAGTAACTCTCCAACTAAACAAAAATGTTTAAAATATTGAAAGTTCAAAAAAGAATACATAGTTGGGAGCAAAATCCAGGAATTCTTTACCTCTCCTTCCACCAACATCCCACAATTCGAATTTGCAATATTAGAAATCTGATGATCCCGTGGTACCTGTGCCACACAGTCATTGGGGAGCAAACGACAGCACCTCGTGTCATCCACATTATGATCGTGAAACAAAATTTTAATTCAGTGGCAGAAATGAATAAAACCCCTCAAACAAACAAACAAAAAACCTGAGTATAAATGAAAGACATTCACGGGTTTCCTGAAGGATTTGTGAACACCTTCTCTTTTGAAATGCAGCTATTTGTGGGTTCTGATGAATACATTATTTTTCTAGTTTTTTCTTCTGGGACCCATGCAGAGTTTTGTGTTTTCGTATGTGTTGCTCAGCCTTAGGGTCAGGTGCTTACATACAGACAGATGCACTGGTCAATTGTGTGGTACCAGTGAGAACAGTTCAAAAATCAGATTGTCATTTTAAATGAAAAGTGTGATTTGGGGATCGCTGCTTTCAGTAAGTCCCTTAAAAAATGACACAAAACTCATTCCCTGTTCCGAGTTTGTCCCACCTTACCATTACAACTCTGCATCGCCAAAATGTATCTTGCAAAGAAGCAATTTTCTGCCTCTTTTACTTGATGGCTGTTTGCCAGGATGCCCAGGGTTCACCCCTGCCCAGCCTGCTCCATCCAGTCTCCGGCCGTGGTCCAGCACAGAATTGTTTGTCAATACACATCAAAAAAATGCATTATCATCAACTTTGTTGACATTATTACTTTTGTCACTTAGGATTTAGAAAAGGCAACAATATGCCATGAGAACATTCTTATTTCCTTTTTATCCCCAGCACTATCAAAGTGTTCTCATTATTATTACTTTAATTACGTTAAGCTACAAAAATGCAGACCTGAAACAATTTAATGGTACTTAAATACACACACTCACTGAACAACAGTTATTCAATAAAAGGAGTACAAAATGAGACTCCCATGTAAACCTGAAGAAATAGTCATGAATATTGAAAATGTTATTGTGAAGTGAACAAAAGATTAAAACCACCAGATTTTGTTTTGTTACCATTCTACTGCTGGATATGCCAATAGCTGAATAGCATCATAGCTTCAAGGGCTAATTAGAGGTAGTCTAGTATTCATCTTCCCCTTTGTGAATCAAGTTTCTTCCTTGGTAAACACCTTATTCATCTCTTTGCATATCAAACCAAAATTATTTTGAGTATTCTCACAGTGGAAACACCACAGAAGAAAAAAAGACAGCCCCCAAAATATCTGGGAAATCTTTATGAACAAGGATATTCACATAAATGAAGATTACAAATACACATGAATATTCAGCTCTACCAAAAATATATGGTGGAGGAAAAAAAAAATTCCACAAAACATCTATGGTTTCGATGCCAAGGAAAATTAAACACATGGGGTTTGCTGCAGCCTCCTGTCTGTACAGGATCAGCAGGTCTCCTGTGATTGCCGTACACAGTGTCAAAGATCCTCAGAAGATTAGTGCAGAGAGTCTCTTTTACTACACTATTTCTCTGCTTGACAGCACAATTTACTCTGCAGCATGCTCTTACATATCTTAGTCTCTTAGTGATACACATTACCCTCTCTCTGACTGTGCTAGAAAGAAATAAGTAAACCAAACATTTCTGCTGCCTGGAGTGCCATGAACTTCCAAGGAATTTTCCCCATCAAAATCTGTGCCACTTGAAGGATGCCACACACACCAGTCTCTTTCTTATCTAAATCTCAACACGTAAAACCACAAAGAAGGTCCTTTGATTAGCAGGATGCTCCCCACATTTACCTATAATAGCTAAAGTTTTAAAGGGTCTTTCATTAAAAGACTTCCCTGAGCTCACACAACATGCTTTCCTTCAATGGAAGTGTTGCTCTACCAAGAAATGCAGAACTTCATTAGTCCACCGAGTACCGTTCTTCCAGATCTGCAGCAGAGCATAACTGTTCTTGGTCAGACAGATTAGGTATTAATTTACGAGCAGGTTAAAGTAGAGGTAAGCTTCTGCTGTTTCAGAATGTGCCATAGGTCTTTAAACAGGTACGAGCAGAAAGGAGTCTGCTTCTCAATGGTTCTGAAATGGACACTGTGCCACCTGAGTATGCAGCAGCACTGGGCTACAGCACCAAAGATGCTGTACTCAGAACAGAGCAATGTCTGCTATGCTACTTTCAAGGTTTCTGACAAGTATTATTTGTAGCTCTTCCTAAATGGACAAGTTTATTAGACCAAGTCTATAGTAGTTAGACACAGCAATGGGTAATATAGAATAATATATAAAAATATGTATTTCTTAATTGTTCTGGATGGCCTTAATGATCAATTTCTTAAGCAATGATATGCTATCAGCAATTACGGACCATACTGTATAACTATTACTGTTGCCAAAAAAGAACATTTCCCGCATTGGAGTCACTGTGTGTAGCAAGATGAATCATTTTATTACTAAAAAAATTTACAGTAATGCCAGTAACACACACTGTCATTCAACTTTAATAACAATTGAAGTGATACATATTAAAAAAAAAAGGTATATTTCTTTTATGAGGCATTGCCCCAGCTGAATGAAAATTACTCCCTTCTGCTCTCTCTCACTTTATATTCCTCTGTGCAATTTCAAGGTTAAGATTCCTTCATACCATGCTGCTTCTACTTGCAGAGAGCGAGTCACAGCAAGGCAATCTCAGAGCACGTTTGCTGTTACACTAGTAGTATGATCTACCTTCACGATTCAAATTTAACAACTTAAATTCATTCTCTGCTAGTGTGTCAGAGCCCAGTTCTGTGATATGCTAGTTTTGGTAGCATTTGCTGTTCCATGCCAATGCTTACCCAGCTCTGGCACACAAACAGCTTGTGGTTGACATCATCAACTGGGTCACTAAACTGATTTACTGAAATTATTTTTATTCCTTCCTCTCTTCTCCGCAGGGGTGTTTTCTAGAATCCACACCTTTCCAACTAGAACTCTGCTACACAGCCCTTCCTTTTACAGGGATATTTGGATCTGCGATAAAAGACATTTATACACTTAGCAAAAAAAAATAAAAGAATACACTTGTTTTTCTAGTCAAACTGCATTAATTGGTTCTTTCCCTACAAAATTTTCCTCTGGCACTTAGTCTGAGTATGGAAATGAGCATAGCACGAGTATAAAAATCTCTCATGTTGAAGAAATCGGTGGTTAAAGTTTATGGTCTATCAGACTCTGTCTTTTATTTTAGCACTTCTGCCTTGGAAAGTGTTCTTTCCGAGGGGAAGCTGGGGATTCCTGTCATGCAGGCAAATCCCTACAGGGCTCAAAGCCAGAATAGCCAGCTGTACTACATCCCCTTGTAGCTCCCTGGCAGAGCAGACAGGAAAGATGGAGCTATGAGGTTTTTGATTGTTAAATCTGTATGCACAGTTTAATGCCTGTTCAACATTATGCCAATCTAGAAAGACTCTAAATAAAGCCAGATCTCAGGTGCCTCCACATTTTGGCCATTAGAAACAAAAGAAAAATCATTCCATGACTCATTCTGAGGCATAAAGATACAGCTGATTATTTCTTTACTATTAATAAAAAAACATGTGTTTCATTTGCTCCTGATTTTATATAAGGAAAGTTTAATAGCTAGTCCATATGTATTACAAACTCTATGCTGGAAGCACCCTTAGCAAGGCTGGGCCAGTGCTAATTTCAAAAAGAACAGACCAGTAACTATTGTCCATTTAATCCAGCACAAACCTTAGCATAAAACAGGAGTAGCTACTATGTAAGTTAACTGAATAGCACCAGCTTTATAGAGACATGCTATATAATAATGTCCATGATCAGTACCAACAACATGCAGGTCTTACCAACTACTTGTGCCATCACAAGTTTCCTTGATAAAAATACCTTCTTAATTGTAATAAAACTTCTGCAAAGCCTTTGGCTTCACATACCGTACATGACTAAATAAAATGAAATGTCATTCATGAAACACATTAAATAGACTGAGAACCTGATAAATCTCAAATGTTTCTGTCAATGGATCATCATAATTAGAATCTTTAATCACATAAAACATGAAGAAAAGCTTGCAAAGGTTTTCATGACATTTAAGTTTAATGTGAAAACATCTCAACAGTTTCGAGTATAAAACAGCCCAATTTTGAAGCGCATTGAATTTTCAATACTCAATTGATGTAGCAGTATTTACTGCTAAACAAAAAGCTTACTGATTGGCAGCTGCAATCTAGAGAAGAAAACTTAATGTATGATAATTATTCTATTAAATTCTGAGAAACAATAACCAAAAGATACTTCAATAACAAAGAAAGAATAAATTATTTCAGTAACAGCAGAAATTCTCACCTATTTGTAATACCTCAACAAATACAAAGGGTATTCAGTTTCATATATTACACCCGTTTTTGATTGAGTCAGGAATGTACCCGTATTCTCCTACTTTATATAAAAGGTAGAATCAAACTTGATAACCTCTGATTTCGCTTTATATTTTTACAGGAAAAAAAACCCAGCACCAAGTATTCTTAATATTAACAAACACACTTAAAAAGCCTCTTCTAAACTGGAGAAAATTAACTGATCCTTTTCTTGAGAAATAAAGACACACTAAACATGGGAGAAAACAGCCTTCAAGGATGAACCCTTTTTCTTTTCAATACTATCCATATATCATCAAAGCTTATGAATCCCAATTTTCTAATGGTATTTTTTCACATCACCTTAATGGCCTTTTCATTATTAAGTGACCAGGGCAACACAGAATCATTTAAATTGGAAAAGACCTTTAAGAACATTGAGAGCAACTGTAGATCATTGAGTCCACTGTTACTCCTATTAAATGTTTAAAATGTGGCCTCTTGGGTGAGTATAACTCCTAGGCTAGCCAATAAATACATCCAGAATGATAGTAAGTCATTGTGGTGGTATTTTTCAATTTCATCCCACTACACAAATATCATTGATTTATGAAGGTGTTTATGAAATAATATGAAGTTTAATGATATCATCAATCACAGCTTTGAAGGCTGCTTCCATTAAATACCATGATGTTACTTCAACCTTTTGCAGTTCTAAGTATTGTGAAAGGAGGAACACAACAAAATAAATTGTGAATGCCTATCCTTGTGCTAGCTTTTTTTTCCCTCAAGTTAGACATATGAGAAATAACCTTCAATCCAGAAGCATAGCTAATGAAGGGGAAAGGAATTGGTGGGATTATATAGAAGTTCTCCAAGAAAACACACACAATGGGTCTTTTTAAATAATCACTAATAACCATATATTTTAAAAATATGCAATCCTGGTATAATAGATTTCAGAGATGGTGAATTTTTCCCCATAAAGCCTGCAAATAGTATTAACATTTCATGCAAGCTTCAGTTTATAATTTTTTATTTTATAGTGCTTTATTCATTAGATTAAGAAATAGAAAGCTATTACTTCACTTATTTACATAGTCACAGATTTTTATATCAGATCACCTTATTCTTTTTAAAAGTATTTTTCTGATGAGCTATTTAGAAAGAACTACTTCAGTATAGCACTATAAGGAATACTTAATGGAACCCTATCAGTATTTCAGCATTGTCTTTATTGACTTGACAACAGAGCAGCACTCAACGTTCCAACAGCACTGTAACAACAGCAAACACAAAGGCTTAAAAATCACATTAGCCCTTTTGACTATAGGCCTTCCATGGACAATGACTTTCTCTTATAAATAGCTGCCCCTTGCAAAAATAAAAATCCCTTTCTGAGGCACTGTTTCCCAGGAAAAGTCTCCACCATCTGTACTGAAATCTTTTTGTTGGCCAGCACTCAATTTAGTAAGATTCAGTCCTCATGACCCCTGCACGCTAGTGCAGTGATGATTCACATACACTTCCAGGTCACTACTAAAAATACCAGCTAGGGTTAAAAATAATCCCTAGAGGACTCCACTGGAAAAGAAAACTTGTGAATAACTCTTTTACTTTTTTTTTTAATGTTTTATATTAGTGTTTGGGTTGGCATCTGGTATCCCCATTAACATGGAACTCTCTTTACTCCCTAGTGACATCAGCTTCACCCAGGCATTTTCCCCTTGTGCCATGGGAAGCAAACCAATAATGCAAAAAAATTAGAGGACGTAAAGAATGTTGGAGACGCTCCTCCCATTTAAGTTATCTTTGCAAACTGGATTCTCTGCTTCTGCAACGTTGATTGCAAACCCTTTCCAAACACTCATGGCCTTATGTTTCTCATAACTATATCAAATGCAGAGTAAATAAGAAACAACAACAACAACAAAAAACCAACCAAAAAAGCCCAAGCACAGACCTACTATAGTGCTTTCACAGAGAATGAGAAATTATGTGTCTTCCATTATATACCTCTTGCACTCAGGACAGTGAAGCAAAGACTTATTTCCTTGTGGAAGCAGCAGGAAATTTAACTGCTGGAATTAAAGAATTACTTGCAAGCTGCACAAACCTCTCCTAAATATAGCAGGAGGTTGGCTTTGCTCCTACATGGCACCCATCAAGATAACTCCTGTAATGATCAGCTGTAAAATTAAAATGAGGTCTATTCCTTTAAACGGTTTTACCTTGATAAAAATCACACCATTAAAACACAGGATGAGAGAAATAAAATAAAAAAGTTTTCATTTGTGATTTGAAAGTCTGTAGCTACAAAAGGTAGAAAAATTGTCCCGAATTGCAAGATTTAAGGAAGCAGCCAACAAGATGCCAGTACTAAAGGGTCTCTGTGTCAAAATATGATTAGAAATCTATTTTGGGGTTTTGGGGGGAAATAAAGACATTTATCTCATGAAATCTCTAAGCACTCCTGTTATACCTTATGCTCACAGAACTAGGAAAAAACAAAGGCTTCTATTACAGACAACCATGTATTGGCCCCAGCAGCTCTCACTTGAAGCTTTTTGGGCCTCTGTATGGTATGGATTGCTGTGTATACACATAAAACCTGTCAGTATTCCCAGGAACGTACAACTGCATTACCCACCTTGGAATCAATATGATTCAGCTAACTCGAAAAGAGCAGTTGTTTCACATCCTCACCTTTTCCTACTTCACTCTGTTTTCTTGATTGTCTAACACAGGCCCAATCTTTAAAATCTGATTAAGAACTGCTTTAGGACTTCAGTTTCTCATGTTCTCCACAAGGTAATTACTTGTAATGAAACAGAATTCAGTTTGTGGATTTTGAAGAGGGCCAAAATGGAAAGGAAAAATGGATGGTTTTTTTAACTGCAAAAATTGTATTTAAGTTAAATACAAAATAGTTTTTTAAGTAGGGCAGGACTCATACCAAATTTAACACATTACAAAATACTGTTCATTTTGTACAGAACTTTGAGACTGTCTTATGATCACTATTACTAACAAGATTATAAACTTTCCCAACATTACCCATGTTAGTGAGATGTACCTCAAACATTTTTAAGTGTCCAATTCACATACAACAGCCAATACATCTGATCTTTCCTGAGAAAGGTGGGACAAATACAGTTTTAAACTAAGGAACAGTTCAGACGGAGTGCATTTTAATTTTTTCTTGCCAAGGGGTCTACTTGTCATTAAAAGCACAGTTAAGAAAAGTAAATAGCTTTAAATTGTGATTTATTCTAAAGTTTTATGCAATACCTTTTATAAAGTTTATCTCCACAAGTATCTGGTCTTACCCAATTTAAACTTTAATTTTAACAGAATTAAATTGGTGTCTGACTAACCAATAATACCTGCATGCAAATAAAGCAAAATATTTTTGTGCTTAATTGAGCAGGGGAATTAAAAGGCTTCAGAAGGCTGCTGGTGAGTCTGGAACATCTCCAAAGTTGTTATAAATGTATCTGTCAGAAAACATTAGAAATCTAACAAAATACTCTATTTTCTCCCCCAAACCCAATACCATAGTAAATCTCTAGTAGTCTATTCCCTGGGCCTTATGCTTGGAATTCTTCAGAAAATGCTTTCTCACAGCAGTCTCAGGAGACCAGCACTGGTACAATTGAGTTGATTTAGCAAAAACATAATTAGGTTACAGAAAAGGAAGAAGGTGCATTATTACCTTTCAGCAGAGCAAGATAGGGCTTAAATGCACCAAGCATAAAATTAATAGGTATCAAGGGGGTTTTGAGCCAAGTTATAATATTTGTTCGCTATCCAAACAAAGGAGCAAACAACTGGAGTGAACAGCATAAGAATGCATAAAACTCAAGATATTGGTGCTTTCACTTGTACATCCGAGTGGCTCCATTCCCTTTTCACCTCAGGAGATGAAAGGTCTGATAGCAACCAGCTACTTTATCGGCAAGATTAACTGTGAAATGTATTTGTTCACCATTTGTTGTCTGTCATGGTTGGTCAGATTAGATGTCAACAAGTTAGAAGTAGGGTCCTATGACGTAATTCAGATTATAACTCATGCAAAAATAAAGGCATCCAGCTATAGCATATTACCAAGCCATACTATTTTGGGTACTTAAATAAACGGTCAATAGGAATATGATTACAAAGTTCTGATTTTGCTCAGCTTTATACATCTGTCTTAGCAGAACAATACATGAAACCTGTGTGAGATTTGCCTTCGGTAAAAAGGGTAATGCGTTGTGCAGAGCAAATCAAAGTTAAAAAGAGCTGCTCAGTCAGCAGAGTATTAAAAGCTCAATATTCCTCAGACTTTAGTGCAAATCTATCTGGACTTCAGTTGTCAAAGAGACTTGGACATTGCATTTTCAGTCACAGGCAATACTGCTCTATATATTTTCAGTCAGATCTGGAAAAACTCCCCTCCGCCCCCAGGTTTCATTTACAGAGACAGACCCAGTTGCAGTTTATAACAGAAGCCCAGCTCTCAGTCCTACAATTCCAGTTCAAAGGAAACTCACGAGTAGGCTGACAGCTGAAAAATTGATGTCTGCAAAACTTCAGTTGAGAATTGCAGTTAGGCAGAAGGCACTCAGGACAACAGTTTAACTGAGGCTTAATGTATTTCCATGGGAAAAACAGTGCAATGAAACTGATTAAAAACCTGAATCCTTCTGCCAGCAGGCAGAAGAGATTTGTTTTGAGATAATATTCTGCTATGGATTATACTTGAGTGTACTGGAGAATAACCATAAAACTAGTATTCTCAGGGAAAAATCCAAAAGGAAGATTAGTACATACTTGGCAGATGGATTTGGTGCAGCAAAAGAGATGGTGCAAAAACACAAACACTGTGAATTTGAAAACAAGTGAAAAAAAATAAATCAAGTTTAACATTTTTGGTGCCAAATAACAAAAGGCTCTGTGAACATTTTCACATTTTTCAAAAGCATTAAGAAGAAAAGAGATCAAAGCATACAGTAATTGACAGTTTTGCATGGACAGACAATACAGCAGAAGTTAAAAGCACTGTACATCACTAAAGATAAGACTATCGTGCACAGGGCAGAATGGATGGTCCTTTCATTTAAAGCAGAGTCCTGCAACACACACTTTAAAAGCTGAGCATGGTGGTGCTTCTTGTGGCCAGGCAGGTGACAGAATATGCAAGAACTGCAAGCACTGCAGTGTACAATAAGAATTTTTAAATAAAATGTCTATTTTTAAATACAAGTATAAACACCACCTGAAATGTTGCAAATAATAAAATACATATAAACATCTACTGGAAAACTGGAGAGGGACTTTTTGGAAAGGCATGTAGTGACAGGACAAGAGGAAACAGCTTCAAACTGAAAGAGGGGAGATTTAGATTGGATCTTAGGAGGAAATTCTTCCCATGAGGGTGGTGAAACACTGGCCCAGGTTGCCCACAGAGGTTGTGGCTGCCCCCTCCCTAGAAGTGTACAAGGCCAGGTTGGATGGGGCTTTGAGCAACTTAATCTAGTGGAAGGTGCCCCTGCCCATAGCAGGGGGGTTGGAACTAGATGGTCTTTAGGATGCCTTCCAACCCAAACCATTCTATGATTCTATGATCTACTGAAAGAAATATGAAATTTGATATAGGATAGTACTATATAATCAGTGTCATTAATGTGAAAAAAAGCATTCTCACTTCTGTGGATATAGGTTTCACATTAAAGGGGCAAGAGGATGAGAGAAATATATATATATACAACCTAAAGAGCAGTAAATGTAAACTGATATTCAGAAGAAAACACTTAATAGCATTAATATGCTGTTTAGATTGAGGTAATTTTAAAAAAATGGTTTAGCAACAGACAAACAGTACTAAGGGAATAATTTGGAGAGATTTATCTGCCTTTCTTCCTTTTCCAAGGATGCCATTCCACACCAGTGAAACTCCTCATCAAAAAAATTCAGTCATGTGTTCAGAAAAAAAACCAAAAAAACCTGTAGAATTTGTACCATATATTTGTCACTTTTTCTTGTCAAATCTTTGAAGCCTTCTAATTCCTTCTTCATTCCCTTTTTGAAATCCTGTTTCTAATTCCAGAAATAATTCTAAACTTTAACTACAGCTATTATCTCAGTTATAAACTAGTTATTACCATTTCAACTTTTCTCTCCACCATTCCTTTTCTTCTGTCGGCAAATGGGAGAAAGGCTAAATTGTTGTAAAAAAAATAATTTAAATTTTGTAAGGAGTAATGACAGAGCATACACACTCTCCATTGTCCAGACTGTGTACTGCAGTATAGGCGCCTGTCAGTAAAACTGTATAAATAACTACAGTATAATAGGTATTTGTTGCAGTTTTAAAGAAAAAGCATACACATTTACTGCTTCTAATTTCATCCCTGTGCTCATACTATGGCACTAGAACTAGTAAGATCTAGTTAAATCTAATAACATGTTAAATCAAGTTCCAAATAAACACACAGGTTTATCCAAGAGACAGTAACACACGTAGGTAACGTGAATAAGGTCATAAAAAGTTATTTTCAAAAATACTGAAAGCAAAATCTGTTATTTGAACACTATACCAAAGAGGGTTCATCCTTTTCCACTCTTGTGTATTAATTACCCTGCTGCTTTTCTAAACCACTTTTTTTATAACTTGTATTTTTTCTGGTCATCTCTCTGGTAAGAGGAAAAAGATAATGAACTCCTCTTACCTTTACTCCGACTTGTGATTCATACTGTAGGCAAATGAAAGGGTATTTATGCTTTCTGTAGGGTGCACTGACCTAATAACTAGTTACCAGGGAGAACGCCCTGCACCTTACCCATGTCTTCTCACATGTCCAGGGACCTGGCCACCATGGCAGGAACACTGCTCACAGAACACGACCCTGCGAAGAGCTCAGCTGCGTGATTCAATTTAAGCACATCCCTACTCAGTTATAAACATTGTGAAATAGTAGGAACTAATGAAGCGTGTAGTTCTGCTGCACAGCCATGTGCGTAGTTATGGTGCAAGTGCTTTTCTTAGTCAAGACTTTAGGGTCAGAACCTGGTTACATAAACTGAAAGATGCTCACCAACGTCAGCAGCAGGCAACAAAACGCAATGAGGTTTTAAATGCGTTACTTATATACTGAAATAAGATGGCTATTCTTTGCTAAGTAGGACCTTACAGGCCCCACCAAGGAAACTAAGCTTTACTGTAACAGCAAGTGGAACTTGAAGGCCACAGAATGTTTCCTGAGATCACCCCACACCACTTGCACCTCTGCCATGTCTTGCAAAATGCTGACAACTCTGGGTGAGAGCTGTGCTACTGAATACCGCAGAAGGGAGAACATTACTTCTAATACCTTCTCATCATCCTTGCTTTGTTATGTAGTTGTTCCTCTCATAGCCTGCAGTAAATAGCAGCAATGGTATGTACAGTTTTCCAAAACATTCCAACACCAGAGATGAAATACAAAATACATCAATGCAAAATAAATTGATGCCAAAAAACTCCTATAGATTAACAGCCAAGAATTTCCAGTTTTAATTTTCACAGAATTTTTACTAACTCCATACATTCTGTCAGCAGGCATGTGCCCCGGGCTTTTTTTTCTTTTTTCAGTTTCAATTTAAAAAAAAAAGAGCTTTAGCACTTTCAGAAACATTGGAAAAAAATACACATTTGTAAATGCTAAAAAGAATTCTGACATTTTCACTGAATAGCTGTTGCCCACATGTTTTAGAACGGGATAGATGAATTTGCAAAAGCCTTGCTTTTAAATGTGCAGAAAAATACACCCACATTTGGTCAAAGCATAAACTCCCAAGAGTCTTTGGTGTATGTTAAATTATTTCTTCCAAAGGCACGTGCTTCATGCACTCCACCCTCCACATCTTTGAACTTGCACACTACTAATTCAGGCATGCTGCAGCCCTTTTGTCCAGCTTTAGTGGTGCAGGCACTGGGGACCTCCATGACAAGAAGCTGAAAGCACACTGCTGGCACCCAGGAATAATGCAGAGAGGGAAAGGCACATGATCACAGTCATATGAAACAGATTGAAAAAGGAATCCTGATTAAAATACCCTGGAAATACCATCAGTGCTGTGAGTACAAACACTGGTCACAAAGATAATCCAATTCTTTGAGAGAAGGCTTGCTTACATTAATTATACTCCATAACCTCTTCATATGGCAGGGGTCTGTAGGTAACCAGTTGCATATTGCTGAGTAGAAGGAACACAAAATGACAGGTAGACACCAGTGTGTATTTGTCAGGTACAAATCAGATCATGCTACCCCTAATTCTTTCTAAAATAGAATAACAGGCCTCACGGATGGAGAGAAGCATTTTGAATACCTTCTACCCTGATTTAGTAAGGCTTTTGATTATAATTTGTATGGAATTCTGATTTCAGAGACTATGCAAAACTGTCATAACATGGACTCAAAAGCAATTGGACCTGACTCTGAACAAAGGTTAAAAAAATAGCCTCTTCTCATTTAAAAATTATGACACGATAAATATACTGAAATACTTAACATTTCATTTTAGAAAGGGAAAAATAGACCACTTAGTCTCCAAAGGCGCATATAGAATGGAATTAAGAGTTAGCACGTCTGATGAAGAGGCATTGAACAAACTGGGGATGTTTAGTCAAAAGAATGAAGACAGACATGGCAATGCTCTGCAAACACACACATAAGCAGCTATGTGTTTGAGAGGGAAGCCAATCCTTCTCCCTGTGCACAGCAGTCAGGGAAAACAGCAATGAGCTCAAGTTGCAAGAAAACCAACAGTTACACACTAGGAAAAACTTCCTAACAGCTAAGGCTAGGCAGCCCTAAAATAGAGCACATAATAGTATGTTTTTAAAACTCTCTTTTTCTTGTTTAGAACAGGTTAAAATATACCTGTCAGAAATAATCCAGTAATCTTAATTTATGGACGAGGAATGGCTTAGTGATCTCAAGAAGGCCCTTTCAGCCCTGTGCTGTGATAGCCACAGAGGAGATGCTGCAGTTCTGTTTAGAGGCTTGAGGCTTGTCTGGCACTGGCTCAGACTTCAGCATCCTTCAAGGGTGTTTGCTCCTCTGAGTTTGCAGGTTCTTTTGCAGCCAACTGCAAAAGAGCAGCTTAAATGCAACAGGATACACTATACTGCATCTGCAATTAAGACTGCAGAAGCCATTTATGTTCTGTTTTTTCTGAACCGATTAGCACTGTACAGTCTACAAAAAGAAGCAATAGTAATGGCGTGTGAAAGAAATTCCAGGAATAAGTAAATAAATAAGAGTTAACACAGCATTATACTAAATACAATATGAAAAATATCAGATATTAATGTTCATAATAATTTCCCTATCAACTTCTACAACCCTTTTAAGAGCTGTTTCTGAGTTAAGGCTGTGAATTCCTTGGTTTGAACTCAACACACAGAGATCACATCTTCTAGTTTCCCTTTACCTTGCACGTCAAGCTAAAATAATGATATTTTTAAGTTGCCTTCAACAGATGACTCCAGAAAGTTCTTCTTCAGCCACTGGTACTCAAAACTACAAAAAATACATTAGTCAGTATGATTTGGAGAAATACAAAAGACTGAAGAAACCTAAGGAACCCATCCCTGCAGATGTGCTCACATGGTGCTTTTAAGGGTTTGATGCAAGCAAAGTCATTCCTGCAGATGGCCTGGTTTTTACAATAGTTCCATTAGGATTCACAGCCTTGAAGGCTTTGTCTCAAAAAGCCAAAATCGTACTAGAGGGTTTAACTCTTTCAGAAGGAAGTTGTGGACCAATGTCTCAGAAGAACTTTAAGATATGACAGAAATTAAGCATCTGGAGGAGCTCTTTCTTCATTTTCTTGTGTGCTTCCACAGCTTAGAATCAGACAGTCTTCTTGTTTGCCTAACTTACTAGTTCTCTTCTACTTTCAAAGAAGACAAATGAGTTTGCCGCTAAACTCTAAGATAAGCTAATCCATAATCACTAAAAATTTCATACTACATTTCACATGAGGATTTAATGGCTCAACATGTGAGGCAGCCAAACAATCCCTGGATTTAAGAATCCCTAAGTACTTATCTACAAAAGTGACACTAATAGCTTCAAAGCTATTTGTGCAGACTTCAATATGTATTTATAGTCTTCTGCATCTCAGAATGCCTCTAAATTCTGCTAAGATAATGAACACATAAAAGTACATAAAATGTATATAGAGCTGAGACCAGGAATTGCTATGATTAATTTGGTGACTCAAGAAGAACTTCTCAAGTGTATGAAGGGTAAACTCAATTAAAGGAAATCAATTCAAATCTGCTAAAGGAGGACAAAAGCAGTGGATCATATTGAAATTACTCTTAGTTTTTTAAATGAACAACGTAAACTGAAATTATACTACCCATTACTTAGGTGCAGGTATGTGAAGTTAAGGGTTCAGGATCAGAAAAACTAGGTTTCTTGCATGTCTGTCACTGGCTTGATAGACGATCTGTGATGAATGGAGAAATATTACAGTCTTCCTGCATGAAAAACTGATTAAAAGCCTACATACACTGAGAAGTATTTACTGAGGAAAAATAAAGGTCACCGTGAATTTAGCTGTGTGCTTACTAAAGTAAGGATTAAACCTTCATTCATCCTATATTATTTTTCTCTGTGTATAGAAGGGCTTAGCTCATTGTTTGAAAACCAGCCATGATCCAAGTAGATAGCAGTAGTGAAATACTACAATCTTACTCCCACATTCATATATACGGGGGGGTTTTGTTGTTTAAGGCACATATACTTAAAGCTGTCAATTTTGCCGTCAGAAATTATGATTAAGGGTGTCTTAACAGACGATGTTCGAATTCAGTTCTGATTGGAATTAGTAATCTTCAAGCCTAGATAAGCTATTTATCATAAGGTAGCTTAGAATCTAAGTGCCGTGAAGCAGGAAGGCAATCTGCTAAATCCTTTATAAAATATTTAGAGGTAAAACCTGCTAAAGATGACTAGAGCTCACACTTAGCAACATGGTTCACATTTAAAAAAAAATAAACAAAAAAAACAACTGCTGGGGTTTTTTGCTCTTCATCTCCCCACAATTGTTATTACTTTTTAATTGCATTAAAAGCTAAACCAGCAATTTCAGGAATGGATGGTACGTGTAAAGCTTAATTCACCTTGCACTGAGAAGATCAAACAGTCCAATACATAATCATACCTTTCCAAACTGAAGGAAAACCAGCTGAATCCCTTTCAAAAGCCTCTATTCTCACTTTTCTGCCCTACCCCTCTGCTGTGGGCTACTCACCTCACTGCAAAGGCTGCAGCACTAAACCAGTTCGGTACAAAACCTGATGCTTGGTGTCTGGCTCACCTTCACTGCCTGCCCTAGCAAAACCATTCAGCTATGTAATGAAGCAGCAATAGCAATGCAAACATGCTCCTATTTTTGACTCTCCTGATATTTTAACCTCCTGCAGTTACTTTTCCCCTGCCAAAGCAAGACTGTCCATAACCCTGAAACACATTTCTGTTCCCCTTTACTGTGAATCAGTTGATGGCACAGACCAAGACAATGAATGTCTTCTAAAAATACTTGTGTGTGTGAAAAATTTATGTGTCCATTTAAGCATGACTTCTACAGTATCAGAGCTTTCAATGTGGTGAAAGGAGAGAAATATTGAAGCCTATAGTACTGAAGATAATGTTGGAATGTAGTATAAAAAAAGGGTTGTCACACAGAGGCAGGCTATTCCAGTAAAATCTGAGTAGGGACAGAAAACCAAGATCTCCGATTATTAGATTAGATTATTAGAATTCAGCTGTATTTTTCTGGACCATTTAGACTATTCAATATGGTGGACCATTGAGACAGATTCCAAATATTTTTTTGCAAAAAAATGAATATTTACATGGCCCAGAAAGCGATGAGCTTTCACAGTTTGAGTTCTACTCTTTTTCTGAGTAGTTCTGCAAGTCAGAAGTGAAGTGCTGGATGCTGGTTATCTTTGCAGTCCAGTACCACTGCGGCTTTGCTCAGTCAAAGAACACTGAAGGCAACACAACATCAGCACGAGCGTGCGGCCAGAATAGGACTGAGAAAGAAATTCAGAATCTGAGGAAGTATCAGCATACAGCTGCCTGCAGATCTTAGCACGGGGGGGCAAAGGCTACATTATAATGGGGTGGTCATTGGCAGAAAACACAATCATAAGTCAAGCCAATGCAGAGTTGTTTAAGCAGTTTTTTCTTATTATTCATGAATTTTCAGGCTCAGTGAGTTCCACTATATTATTTTTGTTCCATTATTGCTGAGGTGATAGTAGGAGGAAGCGCATGGCCAGAGGAATTATAAGAATAGTAAGTCCAGAGAAGGGCCACAAAAATGATCAGCGGCCAGGAACACCTGTACTACCAGGAAAGGCTGAGAGGGCTGGGGCTGTTCAGTCTGGAGAAGGCTCTGAGGAGACCTCATTGCCACCTTTCAATACCTAAAGGGCATCTATAAGAAAGATGGGGACAGGCTTTTTAGCAGAGCCTGCTGTGATAGGACAAGGGGTAATGGTTTTAACCTGAAGGAGGGTAGACTTAGGCTAGACATAAGGAAGTTTTTCACCATGAGGGTGGTGAAACACTGGAACAGTTTGCCCAGAGAGGTTGGATGGGGCCCTGAGCAACCTGGTCTAGTGGAGGATGAACCTGCCCATAGCAGGGATGTTAGACTAGATGACCTTCGAGGTCCCTTCCAACTCAAGCTATTCTGTGATTCCGGGAATACTGGGAAAGAAGAAATGCCTGGATTAAATTTGAAAGGCTGGAGATATATATATCCCCACATCCCATTTATTCTCTGATGTCTCCATTTCCACATGCAATGAAAGATATTCTGAATGGCTTTTTATATCAATTATGCATGCATTTTTCAAGTTCTCTTGTTTGGAAGACAGGTAAGTGCCCATGATTTTTAGAAAGACAATGGGAGGTGGTGCTTGACATTCTGCCAGACTATTTTTAAAGTCTATTATTACTCTTGCAAACATTAATATCACCCCTGAGGAGAGTTTTCCTTTACTCTGAATTACAGTGGCTATTGCACAACTTACTATCCTTTCACATTTTCCTATAACTTAACAGAGAAGCAGCTCGGTTCAGATTCCTTAGTACCTGTACAAATGATTATACATGCCCTCCTATAGAATTATTTTACATGCTTAGATTTAAAGCAGTGACAGACTTCTGTCTGATGCCTGGGAAGGAATACTTTGTATGCTAAGCACACTTGTGAGCAAAGTCAGATACATCTGTTTCAGATGTGGTATTAGATGGTGCTCAGAACTAAATCATGGACACTTCCTACTTTGCTGACACAGTGTTTTTGAAAGACACTGGATGAAATATGTCACGGATGAGATATGTCATGAGTATTATAAATGATTGCTATTAGTATTATCTGGTTAGGGGATACAATACTTCAGCACGTCATTAATCATCATCTAAACTGGAATGAGAATTTTAAGTGCATGTATGATTTCTACTTCATTCCACATACAGAAATATTTCCTGTTCCAACTTTTGTTGTACAGCCTTTCATGAACTCAGTCTGTAACAAATAAGGGCTCTTTTCCTTAAGCCAGCATTTTGTTACACTTCTAATTTCATTTGTAATAGATTTTTTTAATACTGCCTTTAAACCCTACTGACCACTGGTATGGCATTAGATGCCTTATTAGCCATTTGCATTTTACACTGGTATCTTATTTTCTTCACTCCCCTTCTTAATGTGGCCCGTGTGCATTTCAGGGCTGCTCTCACGGCTCCCTTTTACTCTGATGGAGTTTTGCCCACAGTAATTTGCTTTGCATTACTGGAATTGCGACTTTATGCACAACCAGCAAGATGACCTCAAACAATTCCAATTTTTATAAATACCTCCCCAACATAAAATTAATGTTTTAGTTGATTAAGTCACCAGATACTTCGAGCTTTCAATGGCTCATTTTACAGGGTTTTAATAGCTTGCTGATGCTCTCTTCTGTTTGCACAAAATCCCTGTCTTTAGCATCTAGGTGAGTAATAATGCTGTGGACATTTTTTTAACCGCTGAGAGAAGGCCCTGAACTATATTTACCTGTTTCTGGTTAAGAAAAAAACTATTTTAAAGTCTTATTTCTGCTATAAGACGTGACCAGGGAACGACTGGCAGATTATATGTGTTCCAGTTACTTGTCATATTTTTCTTCCCACATTAACAGGAAATAATTTCTAGGTCCTTTCCTACCTGCTTCTATAGCATGTTTCCTGCCAGCACCTAGCAGATAGGATAAAAGTGAAACTGTTTATTCCTTGAGCTGTGCCATATACTCATCATTGATCCATTTACTTTAAGTATTTAGAAGTTGAATTTCTAAACATTTCAGATCCTCTTATTCTGAATCATCTCTCTCTCGAGATTACACATGGTCAAAGATATCATTCATCCACTTCTTCCACTATAAAAATAACAGTTTTGCTTCAGTAACTTGCTAAATTATTTCTATTCATATACAATTTTTCTGCCTAAAAAAAGTAAAAAGATGCCCCAAATAGACTGAGTTGCAACACCAGGTCACACGTACCATTAGAACTCATTCCCCGGAATGACAATCACTGGCAGGTAGCTGAAAATACTGTTATGCATGCAGCATCTGCACTGTAGATAAATAACCAAGTTTAATCTTGACTGAATTCAATTCAAAAATACTTACTTTTTTTTCTTCAAGAACTCTGTATATTGGCAGTTTGTTTTTCAGCTGTTACAGTGATATTTTTTTTTCTCTGTCACAGAGTTATCGGAAATGCTTAGGTTATATCTTTGAGTGTTAAAAAGTTCTTGAGGAAAAAGCACATGTATTTTACTGCTGCTTTAAAAATGCTGCCTGTAAGGTTAATATCTAGGAACTGAAGCCCTAAAGGGGCCTTAAGATCTGGCATTACTAATGGCTACACCAATTAACTATCTCATGAAAACATTTATTTTTCCTAATTAATAGCACCTGTAACTAAAAAAGAGACATCTTTTTCACAGTCACCTCATTACTGGAAACCATGGCACACAAGAATAATGTTAGAAAAGCTGACTGTGCAGGCAAGTTCTCCTAAGGAACCTCAGCCAGACACGGCTTTCATTTTCCTGAACCAAAGATGTTTGTATCCTCCGTTCAGTATGAGTGACACTACTCTCATCTGTGAGCTGCTTTGAAAAAACAAGGAACAGAAATCACTGCTAAATACAGCTGAACACACTGCAGCCACGTTCCGCTAGATAAACTGTAGCTCCATCTGCACCAGGATAAAGATTTAGATTGTTCTAAATCTTTACATGATGAAGCAAGCCCAGAAGCCCTTCTAAGACTATGATTTTTCAGTTTGTTTATTAAACAGGCCTACTTCTTCCTGTGAAAATCTAGTATAACTTCCAGGCTTTTTAAAACTGAAGCTTTTACACACATTTGTTGCATAAAGTCAATACTGGTGACAGAACCAAACCCCAGTATCATCGAGCACTGCTTAGAAGTAGAGATACATACATTTCTCTCCTAAATGCTCTTGGAGAAGTCACAGAAGCAGATGACTTCATGTCTGAGGTTACAGACAGACAAACACACAAAGAATGACCAATATGCACACAGTAGGTTGATATGAGGCCCAGAAGCATCGAGTTGTGACACCCAGAAGAACAGAAGATTCTTCTTAACCCCAGCTGCCAGTTTGCCCCTATGAAACTGAAATTCATTTTTTGTCCTCACACATTTGTTTGCACACACAGAAACAAACCCAGATTCAAGTTCTTTGCTCACAGGCTACACATGAACCACCAGCACATAATGAATATGGATTTCATCGTTGTGCAATGATATTGTTTGCCTAAGAATTTGTCTGCAGATCACTACAGTTGGTGATGCTGAAGGACTGAGTGTTGGTTTTTTTTTCCTCTACCAACTGTGGTGTAGCTCCCTGTTGGCTTTCAGTGACTGATGAGATTCAGCATGTGACAAAGGCTGCTGTGAGCAAGATATCATGAAAAGCCTGTTAATTAGATGGCTTTCTTTAGCCTCCTTCAGCAACCTTTGTACCAAACTCAAGTCAGCTACCTGAACATTAGGCCCACGTCGACAGCTCAACGTGTCTTGAGACGTGCTGTGGAGGTGTACAGAGCTATTTAAAAAAAAATTGTAATTTTATAATTTTCCTAAATTACAAGGGAAAAGTTTAGATCATTAATAAGCACTTAAAAACTCTAAAGGTTAAATAGCTGAAAAAAAATTACCAGTGCTCTTTCAAAGCCTATGCTTTAAAGAGAAAATTATATCCTTTCAACAAATACAATTAAGCAAAATGTACAGAACCAAGCAACTCTTCTATATTCATCTTTGGACCTGATTTATATTTCAATATTACTGTTAGAATTTATTTTTTTTCATTAAGAATGTCTTTTAGCACATCAAGAATAATGTCTTTTATTAACATTTTATAACCTTATGAAATTACAGAATTGCTCATATCAAATGTAATTTTCATTTCACTACTTCAAACCCAAATTAAAATACATTTTAACCATTATTTTGTCACTTCTCATAATACCCACTGCATCTCCTCTCATCCAAAGCTGGAACGTCCAACCAACCAACTCAGTACCTATGGTAGAAAAAGATGTCATTTGCAATAGGTTCAGGAGAGGCTGCAGAACTGTGCCCACTGCAGGAGGTATGTATGTGTCCCAAGACCCAAACACACAAGAAATTAAGAGTGACAAAAGGTCTTTCCTGCTAACGCCCCCATCGAACACACATAACAGCATCCAGCTCCAAAGGCTGATCTGATCTTTGTACTGTATAGTAAACACAAATGATGCACCCTGCTGAACCTATCATGCGAATTATTCTACCTTTTTAAGAGTAAGATACCGATTTTACGTTTTCCTTAGAAAATAATCTGACCTCCCACTGAGCACAGGTCACATAAGCTTTCACATAAGTTAAATCCAGTCTTCCTGGGTAGCAAGGAAGTTGTACAGCAAGAAGCTACAGGACCATCTGGAAAGCTAGGGGTGATAGGCACTATCGTCTGCAGGGAGGTAAGTCTGTTTTTAAGTATCTGTTACTGCCACAAGCTCAGCTATTACAGGTGGGAGGACTGAAAATGTCTCATAAACCATGTTTTCCACAACGGCTACAGACTGAAGAGTACTGGCTTCGCTGCTTTTGCATTATGCAAAATGAAATTATCACCACTGCAAAGTATACATGTAAAATAAGTGTGCAGTTTCTCTTATTAAATGTAATGTTTAAATAAGGAATTGTCTCACTAACTTAAAATTCCTGGAGAACTTGCAATTTTTTTTTAACTTCAAGGTACAAACACCATCAAGTTAATCACAGATGTATTTTTTTTTCAGTCACTAGCAGGATCTCACAAGAATCAGTACCACAGATTGTGTTTAATCATCTGATTAATACAGAAACATACACCAACTGGGGAACAGGAAAGCGCTCAAAGTTTCATCTCAAAATATTTCAAAGTTACGTATTTTTAGCATCCTGAAAAAAGTAATTTAGCAGTGCAGGATCAGGGTAGCTTTATGGTCTGAATCTTGTGGATAGTGAAAGCATGAGAAAGCCCAAGAAAATATATTCGACTCCAGAAAGAATTTGGAGTGCAGTCTAAAAATAAAAGTTTATGTTCCTCTCCTTACTTGGCAATTCTTGAATTCAGCACATTTTTATACACTATATTGCCGTCACATCAAACAGAGTTAGTTTATAACAAGATGAGAGCACAGCAAAACGGTTGGAATATCACACCATGTCAAATGCCTGAGGAAATATGCTTTTTTTTTCCCTGTGACTATACAGTCATCTAACATTAAAAGAAAAAATTAACCATGGTTGATGCTACTTATACTGTTTATCTATTACTTAGAATATTCAGTAATAGAGAAAGCATTAATTTACAAAAGCTGAAGAAGGCGACAGGGCAGAGAGGGGAAAAAAATCTCATTTAACACAAGACAGAGAAGTTGCCTTTCTGGAACATCCTGGAGTACAGGATAGGCAGAACAATTCACAGATATTAAATTCAAACATGCATCGAAAAGTAGTTTGTGATTACTGTACAAGGAACAGCTCTCAGCAGACACTGCAGTTGGAGTTATATAAAATTCAACTGAAGGTGTTCTGAAAGCAAAACGTACTTTGAAACTGTAAGTCAATACTTTTATTAACTCACAACTGTTTGATTCCAGACCTAGAAATGGAGACAAGCAACCTGAAAAAGTTTCAACCTAACTTTTATGTCAGCATTTATCACAGTAACTACTACAGTGCAACGTGCATACCATCCGTTTAGTAACATGTAGTCCCATGCATTATTTGAGAGGACTATTCATGTGCTCCAAGTTAAGAGACATTCAAGAGGTATTCAATGGTCTGTAAATTATGCCCATTAACATCAAACCTACAATAAAGCAAGGGTACATGCATAGCTTTGTAATAGCACAGCATAAAATTGTAACCATTTGGCTGTAACTATTGGCTGGATGGTCGCACTCAAAGAGTTGTGGTCAATGGGTCAATGTCCAAGTGGAGATCAGTGACAAGTGGCATTCCCCAGGGGTTGGTATTGGGACCGGCGCTGTTTAACATCTTTATCAGTGACATGGACAGTGGGACCAAGTGCACCCTCAGCAAGTTTGCCAATGACATGAAGCTGTGTGGTGTGGCCAATACGTGGGAGCAAAGGGATGCCATCCAGAGGGACCCTGACAGGCTTGAGAGGTGGCTCTGTGCAAACCACATGAAGTACAACAAGGTCAAGTGCAAGGTCCTGCACATGGGTCTGGGCAATCCCACGCACAAATACAGGCTGGGTGGAGCATGGATTGAGAGCAGCTCTAAGGAGAAGGACTTGGGGGTGCTGGTTGATGAAAAGTTGGCAATGTGCACTTGCAGCCCAGAAAGCCAACAGTATCCTGGGCTACATCAAAAGAAGAGTGACCAGCAGGTTGAGGGAGGGGAATCTTCCCCTCTACTTCACTTTCATGAGACCCCACCTGGAGTACTGTGTCCAGTTCTGGACTTCCTAACATAAGGAGGGCATGGAGCTGTTGGACCAAGTCCAGAGAAGGGCCCCGAAGATGATGAGAGGGCTGGAGCACCTCTCCTACAAAGACAGGCTGAGGGAGAGTTGGGGTTGTTCAGCCTGGAGAAGAGAAGGCTCCAGGGAGACCTTAGAGCAGCCTTCCAGTACCTGAAGGGGCTACAGGAAAGCTGGAGAGGNGCTTTGAGTAACCTGATCTAGTGGGAGGTGTCCCTGACCATGCAGGGGGGCTAAAACTCTTCAAGGTCCCTTCCAACCCAAATCGTTCTATGATTCTGTGGTTTTCTAACCACAGTGGATTAAGAGTTAACAAATACCAAGAAGCCCCTGATTAATTTAAAATTCAGTTAAATCAATTAGATATCTGAAAGACAAGACAGTGGGCCCTGTTTCATAGTTATTAATCTTAGAACAATTTCTTAATTTACATTTGAAGTTTGCTGCTTTTATTTCATATTTACAAAAAGTTCTTACATCTTTAGAAACTTATCTAACTTTCCTAATTATGCTACCTAATAAAATACATTATCTTTGCCAATGACATGCTGGCCTCAATTTTGCTCTTAGAGCATTGCCTTTAGAATTATTACTATGTATTCTGTGTAATTAAATGTACAGGAGTTATATCCAACATAAAATCAGAGTCTAAGTTAAATCTATGGAAAGCTTTTCTATTGTTATTTATTATTCTATTATTATCAGCCTTTTAAAAACTACTGACACCATTTAGGATTTGGAAACTATTTTTATATATCTTAAAGCAAAAAATGGGAAAATCATTAGATCAAATGACCAAAATCTGCCTTTCTATCATAACTTCCTAAGACAACAAAAATTAATCCAAAATCTTATCAGGTGCTATGTTAAAACTTCATAGCACTCCTGGATTTGTATTGCTGAGGTTCCCAGCCAGGCTAAATACTGATAGCTGGCAGCCATAAAAAAAATAGTACCTTGATTAAAGATAATGGGGCTGAACACCTCTAAAGTTAAGTATCTTTTGCCAGAAATACTTTCACAAAACCTTATGTAAAACATGAAATTAATTATTTATGTCTGCATGTGTATATATATATATATAGACACACAAGCAAAATTTACTTGGCATTCGTGGTTCACTTAAAAAACCCTCCTGTTTTTCTAGAGATTATAAACATATGGTTTATAGTTAGGTATGTAAAGAATGGTAATTGATATGAAATTAGCATAAATAACAAGTGCATATTCCGGCGCCTTCTCATTCTGTGCAATCTTGCTTCCAGTCACAAATACTAGATTAGTGTAAAATAAAGAAAATAGGAGGAAAAGAACTGCTAAATAAATTGCCAGAGTTTATTATCGATTTGAAAGAAACTTATCCCTAACCAGAGAAACAGAGTGAAAATGTACAGACTCTTTTCAAGTACATTTCAACCAAAAGCCTAATGATAATAATAATTCTAAAGACAGCAATGTTCAGCTGACAACCATTTCTAAGCATCAGCACACAAAGCAATGACAAACCATGAAATACAAAACCTGAAAATTATTTCCTAATAATTTATATTTATAGATGTCTCCTTTCACCTCATGAGCTGTGCAGAACACTTCAAATGCAGGAAGGGAAGTGTCTTCCAAATAAAACGGCAAAGTCACCTTCAATTTTTTCTTCATGGTTGGAAGGTTTTTTTAATTATTTGCAATAACACAGTCCTGGCTAGGCTTCCAAGATCTTAGCTGTGGACCTTCCTGCTTACCCTGTCCCGACACCCACAGAAGCAGCAGGCTGCCTTTTCAACAGCCTCAAACATCCCATTCTGACCAGTGAGGGATTGTCCCAGTCAGGTAGAAGACATCAACCCACATCCTTCCAAGGCCATTCACAGGGGACAGGGGCATTTTCAAGGAAGAGAAAGGCAAAAGGAAGACTAAGGAGAAGGCAGATGCAGAGCTGGGTCTTCTCATGAGCTAGCGTGTTTCCAGGGCTATCTGAAGTACCACGCGGGAACCTCCAAACTTGGGGCTGTCCAGGACTCCAGTGAAGTAAAAGCACTTTGAAGATGACAGCTACTTTGCATACTCTGCTTCTGCATTGGGTATTATGAAAGAGTGTAAAACTTCTTAGTTCACATTATAAGCTTCAACACCTAGAAAACTGTCACTGCCGGAGAGAAACAGGCAGGGAGAAGCTTCCTAGCCTCATCAGAACAGAAATTTAAGTACAATAGAACAATTTCAGTTGGAAGGAACCTACAATGATCGGCTAAGTCCAACTGTCTGACCACTTCAGGGCTTACCAAAAGTTGAAGCACGTTATTAAGGGCATTGTCCAAATGCCTCAAACACTGACAGGCTTTGGGCATCGACCACCTCTCTAGGAAGCCTGTTCCAGTGTTTGACCACCTTCTCTGTAAAGAAATCTGTCATCCTCCCGTTTTGACCTGAAAATTTGAAGATTGACATCCCTAATGATCCCACTTCTTTAAGGTATCGAATTAACATTTAACATTACACATAACATTTTACAATCATCAATAATTTTGAACGTTTCTCTTAAATAAAGAACCCTAGAAGGTGGCATAGTGGAGTCACTTTACCTAGTGTGGGTTAAAGATTTCATGGCATAAAGATGTCATTATTGGGGCAAAGCACAGCTTCACCCTTAGGAAAACTAAACCTTTCCCTCTATGCAAGGCATCTTGGTCCTGTCTCAATACAAGTAAGAATGTAGAAGCAAAAAAGTATGTATGGAGACAGGGTCTTCAGGATATCAGGTTAAGCTAAGGCATGCTTTTTCTTTGGTATGCATAAGTATAAAAATTGAACTACCTGGGTGAGGAACGAGAATTTTTATATTCTAGAAGTAACGTATAAAGAGGATTTCACTAGGAAGGAGTTTCTGTGAGTTTAGGCATCTTTATGAAATTGTTTACTGTTACTGAAAATGAAAGCAGTCAAGAAATCAGCTTCCTTACATAAACAAATTAAACAATTTGCTTAAAATTTTCTTTCATTTTGACACACATTGTCCAGAACTAGTATTCTGAACTATATTCATAAAATTTGGCAAGAGTGTAAGGAAATGAGGCAACAAATCCTTTTTTCTACTTATTTGTTCTGACAAAACAGGCTATAAACTAGTGGAAACAAAAATCCTCTCACGCTTGAAATGGTATTAAATGACTTGCTAAACACAAATGGAATACAACTTCTCCAAACGTGGTAGATTCCAAATGGTGACAACACAGATGCAGATACACAGTGATGATTTCAGGTTTGAATTGTAAGAGATTGCATTGTTTCATTTAAGCAGTATAAATTAATTGCAACTAAGGACGTAAGGGAAATCCTTATCATAAAGGATAAGGGGAACAACACAGCAATAAGCCAAAATCAAATGGCAACCAATTAAAAATCAATCAGTAACTGGTTTTAAGGAATGATTTTTTTATGCCCAAGACATTTGGGTAAGAGAGAGACAGAAGGAAGACGAGTTTAGGGAGTAACTTTTATGTATTCACTGTTTTTGAAAAGCATTTTGGACTTTGACTGCCATAAGCAAGGGGAAAATCAACTTCTTAGAAAATGACTGTTCTGAAGCAATTCAATAGAAACATTCCTTTGATATGGTACAATTTCTGTTTTCTTCCTTGGCTTCAACTGAAAGCACTGCAGCTGTACTCACTGTTCTACTTTCATATTCCTTCAGGTAAAATAGCAAAAGAAACAAGAATACATTCTAGAAAGAAAAAGGGGAATCTCAACACTATTCTCTCTCTCATTTTTTTGCTTTTACATAAGAGCAATTATTTTGCTTTATTATTTGAAATTTGACCAGCAATTATAAAAATGGCTTCCAACAAGAACTACTTTTCTACTTTCACTATAAAAAGAAATTCAAAACTTCCCAAATGAACCAAATTCACCAAATGGATTTTCAGTCCTGCTATTGAATTAATACCATAATACTACATCTGACAAACTGTTTAGATTCAATTACAGATAAAATAAAAAAATATTCTTGCTCAGTATTTGCAAGGAAGGCAAAAGATAAAACATTTTCTGCTGCAGTGATTCCAACTCTCTCTGTGATCTTTCAGCCTTTGATTTCAAATGTTGTTTCCAGATACTAAGGGATGCTACTATGCATTTTGCTGATAGAAAACCTTTGCACTTTATGATTAGAAACACTTTATAGCTGTTCATTTTGATTACATTCTTGCTGGACTAGTTACTGAAGCACAAAGAAATATTGACAGTGGAAATAAGTATTGCCTAGATTATGAGAAAAACAAAACTTAAAGGATTATCTTTTTAACACAAACTAAAACCACTACACTTTCTTATAACAGTCACACAAAATTTTAGTGAGGTAGATGCAAAAGCACAGCTTTTATTCTAGAGCTCTGACAATGTCATATGGAACTAGCTTCAGCATAATGGTAAAGATGTTGCATACAGGGTATATGAGCAACCAGCCTGAAAAAAACATATTTACATCTTTCAATTGAAGTCTGCTTTTTCTGATCCACCTGAAATATGAATATAATTTATTTTTGTCTCATTAAAATTTTATTTAAATAAACAAATCCTTTGCTTATATTTTAATTTCTAGAACAAGAATTTCTAAACTGAGAACTTGGAAAAATTGTCTTCTGCTACCCTGAAATTTAAACTTCTTCAAAGCTGCTGTTTTTTGCTAGAAAGAGAACGGTTGAATAGAAAATTGCTTGCAACTCCCTATTTTTTAAGCTTCTCAAACAAGATTACAAGTAGCAGTGTCAAGAAAGTTCACATTTTAAAGGACTGAAATTTTCCTGGAGATCTTTAATCAGATATGAAGGACAGAATGGTCACTGAACCCAGATTAACAAATTAACTTTTGCATGCTTACTAAATGGAACCCTAAACTAAATGTAAAGTATACCTTGCCTTCACTAAATCAGTGTTATAACAATGGATATTACTCATTGAAAAGTTATTCCATACATTAAATATTGGATTTATTTCAAGAAATTGTGAAAAGTGTCTTAAAAATTCTGAACTGACTGAAAAATAAGTACTATCTCACCTAAATACTCATAATTAAAATTCTTGTAAAGTTCCAGTAAAGTTACATCTATTCAGAGTCCGTGATAACATTAACCAGCAAAAGCAATTTGAGTGAGAATTTATCCTTTTCTTTTAAACACTGTCAATAAGAGGATAATTGTAACTTCAGGTTTAGCCAGTAAATATTTTCATAAGTGATTTAAATCCTAGGTGTGATCAGTAAACACTAATGGAATGGTTTATCACTGTTGTACCACTTTTAATTATTAAAAATTAATAAATAAAAAACCACACATGGTAAATAAAAATATTTTATAATAATTATTTAAAAAAGCTCAGGTTTCTTGCTGGAAAGTTGTAGCAAGTAATACAAGTTTGCATCAAAAGACCCCTCTATCCTCCTGGTTTGCACGCCAAGGTAAGTGACACTGGTTACAGATATGTATCTTGTGTCTCTTGAGGATCAGGCTGCCCAGAGAGGTTGTGGAGTCTCCTTGGCTGGAGACATTCAAAACCCGCCTGGATGCGTTCCTGTGTGATGTACTGTAGGTGAACCTGCTCCGGCAGGGGGGTTGGACTAGATGATCCTTCGAGGTCCCTTCCAACCCCTAGGATTCTGTGATTCTGTGATCATCTGCTGCTTTTAAATGTTAAATGCTGCTGTTCAACGCAACTCCTCCTCTTCAGTGCATTCAACTGCCTTCAACTTTTTGCAAACCTCTATCTACAAATAACGTGCACTTCCATATTTCACTCCAGGAGTGTAGACTACTTTCCCTAGGAACTCAGTATTCTCAAGTACTCAAACCACTTCTAGACTCTTATTTCTGACTTGCAAATTGACAATCGAATGGGAAGTTTCCCATTAGTGGGCTTTTGTCACCTCTAAAAAAAACCCAAAACCTGGAAGCTTAAGTTTTGAGAGTGTGAGGATTTTTTGCTGTTTTTGTTTTGCTACTGGTAGGATACAACTTGATTACAGTTATTTTTTGATGGCAGCTTTTGAGGCCCTGTTCATTCAGCGAGTTAAAAAAAAAATAAAACTAGCAGAGCTCATCTATAGTTGATGACCTGCCCTCCCATGAGTCATCTATGCCTGTGAGAACTTCTGACTCCAGCAAGGACTTCAAATTAGAAGGCATTCAGTATTTGGAGCCTTGAAATCAAAGTTTCGTATACTACCTGTTATCTACTCAAACACTTTACAAGCTTGTGCTTCTAAAGACAAACTTCAGCCACTCCAGCAGCCAAATCATTCATCATTCACACCAAATGATAGAGCCATGCACACTTCTTTTTAATAGTTCCCTGCTCACTTTGGTGGCAGTAGTTGAAACCAACAAAACAATTCAGAAATTCATGGTGATGGCTATCAGCTATAACAACTGACAGTGCAACTCTCAGAACGTTGACTCCCAGTGGGGCCAGCAATGAGCCTTTCCAGAAATGAAGGCCGATTCCTTGTTGAGCTGCTCTGACAAGTGTGAAGCCAGGAGGTCAAGGGAAGAGATTATTTCCCTCCAGCTGAACCTCCTGCAGCCACATCTTGGACATTGCTCAGTTTCGGGGCCTCCCTGTACAGGACACCTCAACACACTGGAGACAGCTCAATGGAGAGCTACTGAAGTGGTTAAGAAGCTGGACCAGATGGCACGGGAAGAGCAGATGGTGAAACAACACTTCACTAGAGAAGTCTAAAGGACAGCTTAACTGCACATCCAGGTCCCTGTTTGCAGGTAACTCACCCACCTAAAAAGGGGAGTTACAGAGAGAAGAGAGGTATAGGTGCCCCAAAAAAAGATGCAATGTGGAAATTTCAGTTGGTCATAAGGAAACAATTCATCCTAGTGAAAGTGGTGAAGCACTGGGGTGGAGAGGGCTGTGGAATGGGAGATTTTCCAAATCTGACTAGGTAAGGCTCTGAGCAACCTGACCTAGCTTTGAAGTTGGCAGGCTTGGAGCAGAGTTTTAGACTAGATGCCTCCAGAGACACATTGTGGCCTAATTTCTTATACAATTCCGGAAGCTTTTCCTCTGATTGAGGCAGGAAAAAAAAGTCTGCAAAAAGAGTTAAACTAATAGAGCAAGTACAGCAGAATGGGAGTGTGTGTGCTGGAAGCCTGGGGAGGGAGGACACAGAGGTTTAAAGTGGAACTGATGAAAGTTCAAAGTATGGTAACAGGAGGGGCAAAGGGAGGTCAAAACTGTGGATTAGGAAAAAACTCCTGAGTTGAGCAAATTAAGAGAGAAAGGAAGTAAGGAAATAAAAAGATGCAAAGGAATAGAGATGTCTTCTGACAGGAGCACAGATGTCTTTTGATACACCATACTCACTTTTAAAGTTTCCTGGAAGGAACTTAACCTTTGTTAGATGTCCAGCAAATTCAAGGTGGCTGTTATTGCATAACAAACCCCAAAGCTTTACGTTCTGTATCTGTAAGATTAATACTGCAAGTTGATACAGCAGATGATCCCACTGACCTACAGCTCTTTTTTTATGTTCACAACTTTTGTAAGGAATACTTTACTGTTTAAGTATCTCAGTCTTGAGTTATGTAGTTTTTATGCACATTTATTTAAAAGTACAAAATTTTTACTACGTGGAAGTTTAGGAGAAGTTTCTTATTTTAGTGTACTACCAAAAATGTAAAGGTTTTGTAAAACTGAAGAAATGGAAATTCTGAGTCCTTTCTCTACAATCCTAGGTTTCCCTAAGTGAAGTGCTGGTTTTCCTGCACTTTTTTGTCAAAAATATAGATGTCTATTTTGAAGCACTTGGCCATACACTAAGTTGCCTAAGCTCTGCAGTTATATGAGCACACAGCACTCCAGCTGCAGCTATTTTCAATGAAGCAACGGCTTCCTAAGAGGAAGAAGACAACTCTGCAAAATCCATCTGCTTACTAAGAGAGAGAAACCACGCTTTATTTAGGACAGTCAGTTTCCCACTATTACAGACTGAGTTTCTGCATGAATTCCTGCACTGAAAAAGATGCTGTTTGTGGAATGACAACTTTGCATCATACTCGTTTAGTACCTACCATTGTGAGGCTGTGAAACAGTTCTGTTCCCTAAGCAGTTGTCACACATTTCCTAGAACCATCGTCCTCAAGACCTCCTTTTCATGATCCAAAATTCATGCAAAACCTAACCCCCTGGTGTGATTTTATAAAAAGTTTACAAAGCAGATTTGCATTAAACTGAGAGGAATTCATGAGAGAAAAACAGGAAGAGCAGAGGATCATGAATCAATAATCTCTTGATTAGAATAACTTATCATAAGGCATGTATTAAAAAGCATCATTTTCTATTCTGAGAAGTAGCATTATTTTCCTGCATTGGGAAAAATTATTCCCGTAGATACAACTAGCAGGGTTAGGGTCTTCTCCCCTTTCCCAGTCTCTCTTCCCCTCTGCCTTTACTTTCTCCCAGTACAGGCTTTTGGATGGGAACCATCAGTATTTCAGTCTCTGCCTGCTCCCACAATGCAGTGTGACAGAATATTTACCTACTGGATGGTCAGATTACTGGATTTATTATTATTTTTTTAAAAAAGAAAAAAACATAAAAAAAAGAAGAAAAAAGAGATTAACCAGTATCTTCAGATTTTTTTTTTTACTACTATCAAGGAATGATTTGTATTTTTTGTTTGGGTGCTTAGCTATGTTTTCTTGTAAAAAATTAAAAATTAAAGCAAATTTACAAATCCAAAGAGAATTGGACCATCAGTGCTGTGTCATTTTAAAATTCAGACAATTTGCAGGCAATCCCACAGGCAATCTGCTGTCAGCACCCTAGTGCTACGCTGTGCTGCTGATAAATGTTTAAGTGGTTCTCCTCAGATGTATTACTCTGGTTCACTTCTTAACATACAAGGACCTCGTATGCAGTTAAAACCTTATTAGCATCCATGATGACAGATTTTAGGAAAAAAAGAAAAAAAAAGGAAGTTTCATTAGCATCATATAATGAACTGCTTGCTTACATCTAGAAGGTCACGTGTCTAGCAACATCCAGAATTACTTGTGAGAAAGCTTGCAATAGTAATGCAAATGTGCATCTGCTACCTGACCAGTTTTAGTAAGCATTGGGGGAAAAAAAAATTTTAAAAAAATCATATATCCTCATCCAAGAGTTCTAGTCAATTTTTAGGCTAGAGGGTTCTTTACAGTGACTTCAGCACTCAAGTATCTAACAAGTATAAAATAAAATGTCAAATAGAATCAGTGAGGAAAAACTTGTGTTTACAGAAGACAGATAATTACAAAAGACAGATCATTAAAAGAAAAATGAACACGTGAAACAAAGCGAAACAGCACTGGACAGAAATCACAAAACCAAAACCACACTAATGGGAAACCATATTAAATAATCATCTAATAAACAGAAGGAGTAAAAATGAATGAAAGTAGCAGCAATAAAATATGCCAAAGGTTGTGTTGTCCCTCTCTCTTCCAGCCATGCACCTCCTGAAAACCATGAACTCCAAATGAAGAGAGGAAAAAAGAAGAGGAAAATACCCTAATGAAGTTAAAAGGGGCTGAAGTAAACTTAAAAGCTAAAATGTATTTTTCATGAGAGAATAAATTTTGAGGATGTTCTCTGTGAAATCTACGAAACATTCTGGAGAAAGCTGCTGCTGGTTTGAATTCAGCTGCCATCATTTGCTTCCTCATGCTGTATTAACACTCACATAATTCATGTAAGAGTGATGGTTTAAGAGGCCAGCATCTTTTCACTGCTAGCTACTTTCTTTGTCTGAGGTATGGGCATATACACCGGACATATAAAATATAAATGTACATTTGGCAGCGTAACAAGAGTACTGGAAATGAACCAAAATCTCATAACCATGTAGAAATGGGCTATTTCAAGGCCCCAGTGTCACTCAAGGATGCCTAGGATGAGTGCAGAGGAAGAAATAGCTTCATATATTCAACAGCGAGAGACAGCTACAAAACCTCCGACCTTCTTTCCAGCTGCTTATTCTCTCCCCGTCTCTCTAGAAGTCACAAAAGGGCTCTGATAAGCACAAAGCTAAAGATACCTCTCATACACTCTTCCTAATAGCATAGTCTTCTATGCTGGGAGTACTGGAAAAGTACTGGAAAATTAAATGGGAGACTGGAAAGCCTTTTGTCCTCTACTATGTGAAAGCCGGGATGGGAAGGGAGGAAGGGTGTAACTTGATCTCTTACAAAATAATTCATATATAGATAAAAATATATTGGTCACAAAGAATGACCTAATTATGAAAAACACAAAACAGGTATTTGCAGGGTAGGGAAATCTAGCAATTAAATCCTATCCTTCATAGACTGATGGAACACACTTAGTCATTTCCATCACTTCAAACATCTACCAGTTAAGACACCAACAGAGATAACAGAACAAACCTCCTAACCTTCTCTTGGTTCTTCTCTATATATTTTATGTGGTGTTATCTGGTATTTTTCTCACCACCTTCAGGGATACAAAATTACAGTATCTGAGCATTCAGAGCTCAAAAGGAAGAGGATCTATCCTAAGCCTTCAATCTACAAGATACTTTATTCACAGCATTTCCCAGTTGACCAGACACCAAGAGAGGTATCTTTGCAATCCTTCTTTAACTTTACTCTTTTTAGCTACCTAGTCATGAGTTGGTAAAACCACCAATAGAACCGGACAAAAATGCCCAAAGTGGTGATTCCTACAGCAGTAAGTCAACATTTTCACAGGACCGAAACGTTCTTGAAATTTGATCAACTCTTCCAACCAGTCACACTGATGCAGCTTTCAAAACAACCTGTTAAAATCCCAGTAGAAAGTGACTGGCATTAGAAACAAGTGAATAATTATCAAACCAGAAAGAAAATTAGAATTATGATACTTTAATTATTCCACCTCTGCACAGCACTTTGATACCTTAAAATTCATTTCCCTTGGGAACAAGAAAAGTGTTCACACAGTTAAAAACTGGAAAACAAAGTGTTATTGTGTCTTAATTTTTTCTATAGTAGGTTTAAGAAAAGCCACAGCTTCAGAGTTTGGGAGGGCAGGGGAGAGTTCTTCCCATTCATGTACTCTAAACTACAAAGCCCACCTTTTTCTTTCCCCCCCTTTCTTAACTCATGGACAAGCATCGCATTATTATTTCTTCTATTACTTTTTTTAACTAATGATTGTTGTATTTTTGAACTAATTGTTCTACATGCTAAAAAAAGAAAGACTCTGAAGAACCTCCCCAGTGCTCTTTTTTTTATGGTTGAATTTTGAAACTTATGTGGTATACAGGAACACCTGCCTGGAAGATTATAAATAACTGAACAAAAAATAACAGCCATATGAAAAATATTCATTGTTTTGAAAGAACATTTTTCTATACTGCTTGGTGTATTGTAACAAAGACATTTTAATGAGACATAGTCATCATATATTCATAATATGAAATCTGGTAAGCAGAGAGCACAAACTAGTCTTAATATTCATCTTAAAAAGCATCCAGTTTTCCAGTGTTTCTCTCTCTTTTTCCAGATCCCTCACTTCCTCCTGGAACTTTACACGTTATTTTGTCAAGAAGTCGTGCCTAATACTTTTATTGACTGTAGTCTTCATTAACCCCCCGTACCAAAGGGTGGTTGATTTTCCTTGTATTACATGGCTTTCTTAGCAGCTCAAGGTTATTTAAAAAAAAAACAAAAACTGCAGGATTGGAGCAGTGATTGTTAACCTCAGACAAAATTCAGAACCAGTAAAAATGCTTTTGTAAGTTAAAGGAAGACTCCTTTTGAAGGCTTTTATATCTCTCTCTTTTTCCCTTGTTAAAGGGAAAAAAATGCTGAATAGCCAGTTTCATCCATTTCTTGATTCCTTGCCTTGCCTTGTTTTCATTCCATCCTATCAATAAACTTGGATTCCTTCTGCCTAGGTAAAAAGTTTGACAGCAAATACCTACAGATGGCCATGGCTATGAAATCAACTATTTCTAAGAGATTATATATTAACTAGATGATAGCACCAGTAGGTAAACAAGCACAGCTTCCTTCTTCATGCTTATTTTGGCCATGAGAATACCTGAATTGTGCCCAGTTCCTCCAAGAGCTATCAGTTCACTCCTAATAATAATATAAAAGCAATGCAAGAATTGAAGGAGGCTCTTCACCTGACCAATACACTTGTGAGAAATGTAACAGCATAAGAAAACTCTGGGGAAGTCCCTTGTGACCAGAAGAGAAGTTTTAATTTCCAAATCTCACCAAACTGAATCATTAAATCTAACAAAGAGCAAAACAGTAAAAGACTGTGTGTACCACTAAATCACAACTACAGTACTACTACTGTTGGATCTTAGGCACCAGTCTTCAGTACAAATAAATTCCAAACATCTCAGAAATCAAACCTGTGGCCCCTCAGGTAACTCACTCCAGAACCAATGCACCAGATCTCAACATAAAGTTACATGTGGTGACCAAGACAGAAAACAGTCCAGTCAGACTAACACAGAACTAAAGTCTAGTCATTAGAACATGACACATCATTCTTCCTTCTGAAGAAAATCTTTCCATTAAGGTACAAGCACTTACGAACGCAAATTTCAAAGCACTGTTTATTGCTCAGACTGAATACAAGTAAATCTCAAGTTTGTTTCTACATTTTCTACAATACAAAATTTTACGAAGCTGGAGATGCCTCTTTCCTACAGTACAAAATAATAGAAAGTTGGGATTAATTCCTAAGAACGCATTATATCTACTTCAGATAATATTCTAAAAAGTAGCTGTTGATTGCCTCAGCTATGGAAAAGCCTCTGAAAGTCCAGGAGATAAAGATCGGGGAACTTCTCTTTACATGGAACCAAAATTTGTAGTGCTGTTCTCACCTCATTAGCCTGTTCTCCTTTTTGTTGTTTTGGAGCATGACTAACATAATCTTTTTAATTCCTCTTCATCTACTACTTATGTTTGATAATGAGATACAGGTTGCATCACTTCTTACTCATAGCTAAACCCCATAAAAGCAAATCCAATCAAAATCTCAGGTGCATCCACTGAAATATCTTCGTTATCACTGAGAGTATGTGGGGCTTCTTTGCTGACAACATCCATAAAACCTTTATGGCAAAGTTTATGTTCAACTGTGCTCGAGATAATTACCAAATCAATCATCAAGAAATACCTTTGAGTCCAACCATGTTTCAGGAAGGACAGCAGTAATGATAAGTGCTTTCTTATGAAAAGAAAGCTCTCTCTTATGACAGGCTGTTTTTCCACTCAGTTTTTCCGTTTTATTTTGATGCTGGATTTCTAAAACAGCAACTTCAAAGTCCTGTGTTTCTGAAAAGTGTGAATTATTAATAGCAACATGGTTAAGCTCCTGTGTCTTATTCATTTATTCCTATCATTTGTGCTTCTGAAAATCCTTCTCCTCCTTTTTTGCTGAAGCCTATACGCCAAGGTACTTCACAATAGTAAGAACAATGCATTGGTAGCTGCTGAAAAGACAACAGCACTTGCTTATGATACCGTAACATAAGCAAACTGCAGTGCAAAACACTTTATCTGAAAAATTCTTCCTTCTACATATTAGAAAAGGGTTTTGTAGCGATTGTAAAATGCTGATCCCAAAGCATGTGGATTCCTCTTTCCCCGATTTAGTTCCTCCCCAACATGTATATCCCCCAAATGCTCTCCCCCTGCTTTCCTTGTCTCCCACACCCCTAGGCAAGGACTCCTCAAGTCTGTGCTGCAGAGAGCTCATGCCAAGGACTCATGGCTCTTAAATCTTCTCTAGTTTGCGATTACTTTGATATACACACACTATCTAGCAATTTCGCTCAGGGGGCAAGATTACTTACAATGAAGCTTTCAGCTTGTCTAAGTCAATTCTGGGCTAACTCTGGGTGTAGCCATAACTACACCGTAACAAACACATCTATAAAAGACATAACCAGGAAAATTCTAAATTCATATTTTTAAGAAAGAATTCCATTTTCTGGTGACCACAGATTTGTTTGGGTTTTTTTTAAAAAAGAAAAGTTTTTAGATATTTAAGGTCAGCTATTTGAAGCAGTGGAGCACATTGAATCCCACCACTTTGCAAACAGCATTAGGTGTGTAACTCCTAACAACTACTGCATTGTTAGATAACCAAGTGCAATTAAGAACCCTGACAGAGTACTCGCCTGTGTCTTTGAAAAAATCTTTAAAAAGTCTGATGGCAGATGATTCCAAGCCCCTCAGGGGTAACAGTGTCCAATGCAATTTCACCTAAATAGCTTTGAAATGAGAACTTTCTTTCCCCTGCAAAGGATCAGCCTCCAGAGATGCACAAGCATTTATTGAATGCTTAATATATATTAAAAGTTTTTAATATATAGACAAATATAAATATGCATATCATAGCTATCTTTAAATGTATCAGCAAAATGGAAGTTTTCTGTGCAAGAGGAATTCACCCCCCAGGCTTCTCCAACTGAAGCTAGTCAAAATTCAGCAATATGCTTTGCCACGCTTCAATTTTAGGTGTGATGCCAGTATAAATCAGAAGCATTTTATGTGAGAGCAAACGGTAGTGCACAGGTGCTGCACTTTTCTCTCAGCTGAAAGATCCAGTCTCTGCAGAGTACCAGACACACAAATTTTGCATCGAGGTGGTACCTGTTTCTCTCTGAAGTGTTCAGCTCTGTGCACACTTACATTCATTATTTTTCACGCACTCACAGTATCATCTTCTTTGAAATCTGAATACCGCCTGTCTCTGTAAGTTACTTTGTCCCCTTTCTTTTAGCAAGTGACTTTGAAATGAATACTCAGTGCTGAAGCTGGCGCTGCTGACATGGCTTTATGTGAAGAGTGTTCTGTTGAGGTATCTGCAAATCCCCCGCGTACAGTCCTACTTCAGCATAACCAGCTGAGAAGCACTGCTTATACATAGAAGACTGCTCGGTATGTTCAGGCTGCTTTCACTGCCTGGTAGCATTTTAACTATACGTCCCTCTACCCACCTACCATTTCAGCATCTCTGCATCACTACTCACCTTTCTATATTCATTTTTATTTACTCTTTTGTGGTCTAAAAATTCCTCCTATAATCTTTTAACTCGCTCACAAATTTTGGAAATTCTTAGGATTGCCTGCTTCTCCCAGCATTTTCACTGCTTAATCCCTTGTTGCTATTTTCTCATACTATTAAGTTACTTTTAGAACAACCACGCGTAAAAGGAAGCTAATGGAGTGCTGCAAAATAGCCCAAAGATAAAAAGGGACTTCCCCTCCCCCCAAAAATGTCAATTAACAGTTCATTGAGGAAAATTAATTCATTAAAAGTACTAACCCCACTGGTTTAATGAAGCAGAAAGATAACAGAATGCTTATAAACAAACAAACAGTAAGAAGTAAGGCATTTTTTGAGCAAGAGTAATTGCACTGAATCAGACAAGCAGTGAATAGAATATGACATTTTAAACATTTTCTGACTCCAAAGCTTGCCATCATCACTGTACGTATCTGGAGCATACGTGAGAAGCTACAGCTCTTCAGTAACTGTGATGTACTTATGAATTTTTCAGCGCTGATTTGAGAGACCTCTGGTTTCTTCTTGAGCTACCAGCACTACAGTGAATCGCAGCCAAGAAGCAAGAAAACCCATGGTGTTTTCTCATCCTACGTTGTTACTAAAGAAACAAACAAAACCCATATGAACAGTGGCATTCTGCTGTTCAAAAGGGATTTCTGCAGATAATCTTCACACAGGATGCTCTTAAAACTACACCTCGTTTTCCTCAATTGCAGACAGAATCTAATATTCATGGTTTCTTTTTTTCCTCAAGAGACCCTAACTTTAATCAGATCAAACAGTTACATCATAAATGTTGTTTTCCTGATGTGCATATACTGGAGATATACCCAAAAGGACAACCAAGATACCAGCTTCCTCAAAACTTGACTATTTCAAATGGATAGTGAATTAAACTGTGACCTTACCAGTCAGACAAATGAACAATTCCTCACTTAAGGAATTGCACTGGCTTCAAGCCCTCACAAACCAGATGATAACCCAAACTGAGGCAGACTTAGACTCTCATTCTGAGAAAACAGTGACAAATTTGCATACATTGAGGCTCAGAGTTGTTAAAACATATTGCTGTACACTGGAGCTTGGTTTTGATTTACACTTGTCTACAATAAATAATCTACTGTAACATATGCTTTAGGGTAGAACTGGCAAAGGGAATTTAAGATTTGTAACCTGGGTAAGCCCTTGTATGATGCTTTCTGAAAACCTCCTTGCGTGTCTGACTCAGACAACACAGACACTCTCTCGGGACAGGCCCAAGCAGAGAACAAGAGAGTTTCATGTCGTTCAAGCTTGTCAATTCAGCATAGTGAATTTCTGCTATTACAGTACATCTAAAATATGAGTGGCTATTTTTTTCCTCACTTTTCAGTGGGGGAAAAAAACCCCATAACTACTTTTCCAGTTGCTACCTAGCTGGCCACATTGCTTGAAACACAGGGCTCTTGGTACTGTTAGTTAAGAATCATAAAATAAGTTTACTGCTAATTTCATTGCAAACTTTTTATCAAAATCTGGTATATTGAAACTACTATTACAAATATTCACCAGGATCTACACTGACAGACTTGTTTCATTTATTGTCCTCATTTAGCAGACTTTAAAAATGACAAAAAGCAGAATAAACCAACCAAAATACGAAGGCAGAACTGGAAATTGCAATTCTGTGGTGATACTCAACAAAATATAAACGGTAAAATGAGAGTTCTAAAGAAAATCAGCGTTGGTGGGGGTTGCCTATTTTAACGGGTCCTTACTGAGGAAGTTCTGAAAAGCTTTGGAATGGGTACAAGGTTTTTTCCACAGATAAGACTATTTCAAGCTATACTTAAATCAGAACGTAGGAAGCTACTGCCCAGACATCTTACCACAGCATCGTCTGTAGTCAGATAGCAGAGTTATGAGACAAACCAAAAACTTCTGATTTCCTTAGCTTTCTCATTTAAAATAATCATTTAGTGAAAAAAAACAAATAGAAACAGTATTTAACTTATTTCCACGGCACCTCTGCTTCTGTATAATACAAGTTTTAATGTCATGTTTAATGATTATTTACAGTGAAACTATTTTATTGACATTACAAGCCACCACAGTATAAACTGGAATAAAGACATATTACAGGCCCTTCTAAGGTGTCTGACTGGAAAAGGTGAAGTGCATCTTAAATTGTGCAGCTGTACCAGGTGACAACACTAAGAGCAAATACAGGCAGGTAAATCCTAGTAAAAATTTGGCCTTGCTTTCAGTGCCCTCAAAGGGCATTATAAATGGCACTATTTGAATATGGTATCATCACATTATATCCCCATCCCTGGAGACGTTCAAGGCCAGGTTGGATGGGGCCCTGAGCAACCTGGTCTAGTGGAGCATGACCCTGCCCATGGCAGGGGAGTTGGACTAGATGACCTTTAAGGTCCCTTCCAACTCAAGCTATTCTGTGATTCTGTGACTTTAAGGGAGTGTATTAATAGCTACACTGCTCTAAACTTTCAGAATCAAGACTAGAATAGCTTTGAAATTTTCTGTACATGTTAGTGCTCCTTGGAATGCAAACGAAAGAGCTGAGCCCTAAAAACCCCTTTACTCATGCTGACATGGAAACCTGACCTTTCTGCTCTGGAGAACAACAGCTAAGAGTTACAAGCCCTCAAATTTTTGTATGACACAATTGCATCTTCTAGTAACTTCAGCAGTCTCTTTGGATTACTAAATTTACCAAATCCACTGGTACTACTGAAGTATCAAACATCCTTGGAGAATTCTCCATGAGAATCTTAATTATAAGTCCACGTTTCTGAATACTGAAAACTCTGGAGCAATGTAAAAAAAACGTGATCTTTATGAACCCTCATTTAAATGCACAAGTTAAATGCATATTAAATTCACTAGCTGTTTTATAAAGAAGGCAGGTCGTTAAGATCTTAAAATTAGAGTAAAAAAAAAAGGTAACAAAAGAGCTCTACTCTACAATAGCAGTGTTCCTCTAAGTAGCTCAAAGCAGTTTAACAAGACCAGTTAATGAGGTAAAAAGTGCCTCCATGAAGGGAGAATGACTGCAGCTTTTTAGAGATTTTCAACCCAACCCTCCATCCACCTAAACCGCACTAAAATGTCAGGTGTCAGTATATAAAATTAAACAAAATATTTAGCACTAACCAGAAGCTCAGATCAAGGAATAAGTCTTCTATGGAGATGACTTCTTTGTTCAGAAGTCAGGTGATTTCAACGTAAACCCTTAAGAAGCTAAATCAGCACTCTCATTGAAGACATAACAAGTACTGAAGTTGCTGAGCTCCTTCCTGTCCTGTCAAACACCCTGAAAAGGAAGCATGAGAAGCACTCCGAGGTAGCCACTAGATTTTCATCTGCGTTCCATATGCCTAAAACTCATACGCCATGATAAAAGCAACTCAATTTTAAGGCATGAACCTGTTTTCTTTTCTTTTTCCCAGCCTTGAACTCTTCAATTAAAAAGATTTGGTATTAAGTAATCAATAAAAGCATTCAGCAGAGTCCAACCGAGTCTGTGTATCAGGACTAGAGTCCTAGATATTTAAAATTTTAAGCATCAGAATTGCCTTGACCTGCACCCTAAACACAGGTTTTACCTTCTGTCAAGGCCACAAACATTCAAACCCACTCACCATCAAGTAGCTGTTAAAAGAAGAGCTTCTTGCAGATTAGATTGCCTTTCCTTCTGAAGGATATCACTTTTCAATAGAGCTTCCTATAAAACAAGCAACTGCTTTGTACCAGTCCTGCACCCATTACAGAAAACACAAAGTCTACTGTAAGGCTACTGTATACTTTTATGTCCCGCATTTAAAAGACTGTTATTCAATTGTGATTGAGATCAAGTATCAAAACCTATGAGCTGTCTTTCCCTGGAATTAAGTCACAAATTATCTGTGGAGATGATCTTCATCCTCATCAACTTTACCTTATTATTTCTCCTCCCTGAATAGCTATTATTTTAGTAGGTTTAAGCAAAACTGTACAACTAATGTCTGAGGATAGAGATTTTTTTTTTTCTGAAGGATGGCTGGGAAAAAACTAGTAGAGAAGAAGCATTTTTTCCTTTTTCCTCTGTCATAATCCTTCAGACACCATAGTTTGAGTCACCTTTTGAAGGGGTAGAAAATATAAAGTTATATATTTAGTAATAATTTTTTTCTTTTATGATATTACCATGAAACTAATTTCAGAAAAAGCAGTTTCTGCCAGAGTAGAGGTTAAAAATAGCCACAAAATACTATACAGATGGCTCAACAGACCTAACACACTACTGTGCAGACATAGATTAGCCTACCTATGGCCCACTGCTCTTTTTGATAGACGTACCTTCAGACACAAGGAGAAGAACCAAAATTGTGGGGGTGAAGAAGAACGAGATTCTTTTCCTCAAAACTCTCCGTGTCTTTTTATAACACTATGTTAAGCTCTACTGCAGCTTTGAAAAGTGAGTGCTTCACTCTGCATACACAATCTGAACAAAGAGCAAGACAAAACCACCGTGGCACATTATAATGGCAGCCTCCTACTGCGAACACCTCCTCACTCTGTCACAAAGGAAAAAAGAAAGGAAAAAAACAACCAAAAAAACAACCAAACTCTAACCAGAGACAAATCCTTGGGATATAAAGGCTTTTTTTGATCTTTGCTCCTCCCTGTTGAAGATTCCTAGACAATGAAGAGGCTGGAGAACTTGGTCCTATTCTTTCAAGCCTTATAACGGCAGCTTTGGTACTAAAACCTCTACTTGTCTTCTCAGCTAGAACAAGGTGCTCAGAGTAGGTAAGGAAACAAAGCACTCTCCAGCCCATTCTATCTCCCATCTTAAAAGTTACACCTCTCTTCAGCAAGTGAGTTTGAATATTACGTTACCTGGCAACAGGTACAGGTAAAGGTTAAAATTAATTTCTATTTGTTTTCAGAAACTAATATCTTTGTTGATTTATCTCTTTCCTATATGATTGAGAATCCGCTTAAAAAATGCTTTTTCAATCCCCCCAAAGAAATGAAGCTTGGTCTTAATACAAGTGAAGCATACAAGGCACAGCTGTGATGGGCAGTTGGCCATTTCATGAGGATTACCACAGATTCTGTAAAAAAAGGGAATTTAGGGCACTGTTTTGTGAGCAGCAAGAAAACAAACAGTGAATTTAGTCAAAACCTCAGCTACAGTAAGTTAGGAATGACAGCAAATGAAGTCTTAAATTTAAGCAAGGGAATGATATAAAGTACTAAATACGAAAAAACTACACAAAATCACATGATGCTCCTTGCTGCTGAGAGAGCAGTCAGTGTCCATGAACTTCTAAGTACCAGATTCTCAGCTTCTTTACAATACCTCGTGATTAGATGATGAGTTCTTGATTATGATCTATGTTTGTACAGTTTCTCTGTAGCCTTTCTGCCCAAGATTTCACGCTGTCCTCCCCCATCCCTGAAAGCTGTAGGCTGAGAAAAACAGAGACCAAATTCGCTCAGGTGGATTTAGCACACATCACACTGTGTGAGATATTCAGGAAAGCAGTGCACACACTAGCCAATGCTGTACAGGCTCCATAGTTCCATAGGAGCATCCCCTCTTTCCCAAAACCTTACAGCTGCAAAGCATCTTGATCAGGATTTCTTCACAAATAAGGAGAGAACAACAATCTACTTCTCAGTAAGTAACTGGCAAAACCCACTAGGTTATTATGAAGTTTAATGACTATCACAAACATACAATTTCATAAATCACATGGTGTAGCTTCATCTCAGACACCTGAATTTCACCCCTGAACTTGAACATGAAGTTTGGTTTTGGGTGGTTTTTTTAAAAGATTATTACAGAACATCAAATAGCTTCTGAGGGGCACTGATAGGGACTCCGGAGCTTGCTAATCATTGCTGTAATATAAGAAACACTTTCTTATGAAAAACAAAGGATTAACACTGTGGCTCCAAGTCACCTGATGCTTTTATAAACATATCTATGACAGTATAAAAAATGTGGGTTTTTTCAACTAAGTAATTAACTGTGAGCCTGACTACACCAGACATTTTACAATCTGAAACAGCACCACTCGTGACTGCACACAAGACAGGCATGAAATGCAAAACCTCTGCACCAAGGAACTAAGTTTATTATGGAATTATCATAATGGAATAAGTGCCTTGAATTATTTATTTTCCACTAACAATTCAAAGAGAGTAACTTGAATGAGGCAAAATCCAATAAGTGAACCCATGAGTTATGCATGAAGCATGCCACATTAAGTCATAGCTTATGGCACACTGTGCACTAAGGACAAAAAGAGTTTGTTAACAACTAAAACAACGGGGAGAGTGCAAGGGGATGCTCACAATGAAAGAAATCTTGGTTTCATTTTATCTGTCAGAGCAGAATTAAAGAGAAAAAAATACAGTAAAGATATGAGTTTATGAAAAAAATAAACAAAGTTCACTGTGGAAATTACTTCTATCACAACCAGAGTCAAGGTGTTTACTGAAATTCACCTCTGTATTTGTTGGCCAGCCAAAGCTTTTGTTTTGCAATTAAAAACCCCAAACAAAAAAACAGATACAAGGAAGATACAACAGAAACAAAACCAGATACAAGGGCTGAGCCGAGCACTCGTAACGCCAGAGCCCCCCTCAGTCACAGCCGTCGTTCCTACTCGTGGTTTACACCTGGGTAACTGCAGGACGCGGAGACTGAAACCAGAGGGGAACCCAGAGCAGCAGCAGCGGAGCCCAGCAGTGAGAGCCCTGCCCGTGTCACTGCCATCACCTGTGACACCGCCACGGCACCGCTCCCAGGGCACCGAAACTTTGACTCCCAGGGGGCGGCCGGGCCGGGTCCCCTTGGCCCTGCGAGCCGCCGGGGGTCGGGCTGGGGGGGGCCCGGCCGGTGTCCCCCCGTGCGCTGCAGATCGTGAAGTTGAAAGCCGGTGAAACAGCTGAAAGCACCGGCAGGCGTGCGAGCACCGCCCGGGCCGCATGCGGGCACACACCGGGCAGCAGCGGGGCAGCACCGGGGCACACAGCCGGGCACACCCCGGGGCACACCTGGAGCCGCCCGGGCGGCACCTGCACGCCGCAAACCCCGCACCC